>VOPJ01000286.1:0-19265 GCA_014673585.1 Semibalanus balanoides
ACCGCGTTTATCCTGACATTTTGTCAGCATAAAGGCAGAAAACGAACACGTCAAAGATGGCCAGGGCAAAGAGGCTCTCGCTCAAGTACCATAGGTACCTGGCCAATACTGTCGCCGTCGCCTTGGCCTCCGTTGAGTCTGAATAATAGACGAGAGCCTTGAGCAGCACGAGGTCCGCGGCTGGGGCTGTTGTCGGAAGCGGTGCTTTGTACCAGGCCTTCACGTAGATGGACATGGCGAAGATGGTGAATCGCCTGATGCTAGCCCCTTCGCTTAACGACATCTGAAAATGTTTTCGGAACAGGAACAGTTTGATGGCATAGATAACTTCTGCCATCCAGCGCGCGAAATTGAATGCACCGATAAGAGCGAACCGGAAACACCGCTTGTTCGGACCGCCAAGCACAATAACAGAGCGCTTTAGAAGCTCACTGTAGTCGTCGCGTGGATGTAAACCGTCGAGGAGGCGGCTAAATTCGAAAAGCAGGTTGTCGCGGGCGTCCTTCAGCTGCCGTAGCATGGTTCCATCCTCGAAAGTCTTCTGTTTGGTTTGATCGATTAAAGGGACACTGCCACCTTCCAAAAAGTTATCAAATGCGCGCCATTTGTGGTGCAAAATATGAAGTAATTGCTGCTGAACACGATTATGACATTCGTTACTGACAAAAAGTGCTTAAGCCGCGCGTTACTGGGGTATATTTCATAACGCGAGTTACTGGGGTGGGGGGGGGGCTATTTATAGCCCCCCCTATGATCTCCGAAACTACTGGACCGATCTTAAAAATTCGAACGGCATTCGATAGCCCTATCAAATTTGTAGAGGGAAACCTAATTTTGTTATCTTCAGGGTCACCGATGACGTCACAGGTCACGTCAAAATAAAAAAATGTTTGACCGTGCCATCAAAGTTCCGGTGGTCGGCATGGTCGCTCAAAAAATCAGTTTTTAACGCATAATAAGTTGGTAATCGGTATGATTCGTGTATCTGACACTTCGAATTACCATTAAAAGCTAATTTTGACCTTGGGTCAGGTCAAGGTCATCCAAGGTCAAGAGCAAACTGAAGATTAGGCATTAGGGGTTGTAAACACAAGTTTATGGGTTCGTTTCACGATTAAAACGCGAAAAATGACTATAACATGTTTTTTTTGCATACAAATTGAAGAAAAAGCAAAAAACGGAAATGCACTTTTTTGCTTATTGTTATACAGTAAAGGTGGTCTAATTTTTTCTTTGAAAGGCTCACTCAGTCATTTTTTAAGACATTGACTTCAAACTTTCTACACACATTCATTGCAATCAACTTAATTACATATGTTCTGGTTTTTTGAAAATTCGAACTTTTTTTGAAAATTTTCAAAAAAACAAAAACAACATTACTTTGGATTTCTCAAAATTTTGCATTTCATTTTTGTTCTCAAAAATTTGAGAAAACAGTCTGATAGCCCAACTTATTACCTGTCGTTTGGTGTTTGACGATTGAGTTTATCTTTAAAACTGTACTAATGGCAGCGTTTCCCGCAAACCCTCATTTTTCAACGAAAAACGCAGAACATGACGTCACTTTGACGTCATTTCCGGTTGACCTTCCGGTTGACCTTGCCTCGTCTTTTTCCATCATGCAGCATATGTCAAATTGATCTGGGACAAGTTACTGAAAGTTTCGTCACGATACCTACGTTGGTTTAGGAGATATTGCAGAATAACGGGAGGGGGGTCTATAAATAGCCCCCCCCCAGTAACTCGCGGGTTAATATAATCAAAAATACGTTTTAGTATTTGGGCTGATAAGTCAGTATGATGCATTTGGGGAATATAGAGAAAAACTTCACGTGCCATATGTAATGACTAGTGTATTGCTAATGTTATGAAAATATAAAACAAGTCGACTATCAATCAACATTTAGTAAAGAGTTGAACGCGTTCATCGATTCTTGGTCCCCATTCAAATACACTGGGGACTGGCGATTTTAACGATGACAAAATCAAGCTCAAATTTATTTGTGATTCGACTCGTGGTTGTGTTA
Organism: Semibalanus balanoides; assembly: GCA_014673585.1. Lineage (NCBI taxonomy): Eukaryota > Metazoa > Arthropoda > Thecostraca > Balanomorpha > Balanidae > Semibalanus > Semibalanus balanoides. The sequence continues at coordinate 2,028 of VOPJ01000286.1, forward strand.
ACTTATACTATACATAATTTCAATTGCCAAGAGCCAGAATGGCTATCTCAACTCAAATATAAAGTTAAGGTGCCAGTTACCCGCGCGCGTAGGGGGGTATATAATTACCCCTCCGTTAATTTCGCAATAACTTGAAAACGGTAACAGATAACGGCGTCAAAGTTTCAGTACCTTATCCAGCATCAATTTGACGTCTTTCTAAAAAAAATCATCTACAAAATTCAGAACTTTGGGAGATAAGACGTTTTGATGGAGTCATGTCCTGCCATTTTTGTTGAATAAACGTAACATGTTTGATGCATCGTAGAAAGACATAGTTTAAAGCAAATCGAAACACGCAAAACTGTAATAAAAAAGGAAATTTAATTTTCTCAAGATGGCAATTTTAATTTCCAAATATTTGGTTTTGACCCCTAAAAAAAATCCCCCCAAAATTGAAAATTTTCAAAGGTATCTTAAAACGGAATATATATACGAGAACCAAGTTAATGAAACCCAACAAAATTTTTAAAGTAATAGCTTTCATTTTTCAGTGACTGATTGCTCTCCAAGCATAAGTAGGTAATGACGTCATTTTTCAAAATAACGTTTTTTGGGATTTTTTACCTTAAACAGATATATAAATGTCATTTTTGTGTTTATGAGACAAAACTAACCTAGAAACATACATTGTTTATTAATATTAGTCAGTTTTCAGTTTTGACCTTAAATGACCTTTGACGCGTTCAAGTTTTAAACATGACTGTTTCTATCGATTCTTACGTGCAAAATAACCCCTAAAACATATGTCACAAGGCTTGATTTGACCTATTCGTGAAAGTTACCTTTTGTGACCTGACCTTGACCTTGACATTTGCATGCAATTTCACTTTTACTTAATGCAATAGATGTAATGCACCTTATGAGAGCCTTTATGTGCATTGACAGTTTATAATCAAAGGATTTTAATTGAAAGTATGACACCATTAACTCAATTAACTCGAACTTTCCATTGACCTGACCGTTACCTACATTTTGACCTAACTTGAAATGTTTCGGTACATGCATTCGATTTGTTTCATTGGGAGCTTCGATGCCGCTTGCGCGTCTCGCTGCGGTTATTGGTTCGGAAGATAAGAGGGGGGTAATATTTACCCCCTACGCCGCGCGGTCGGCGAGAAACCCCTACGCCGCGCGGGTTAAGTCCCAGTGGGCGGCGATTTGAACAAGAGTATGTGAGGACCAGTAGAGGAACCGAAAAACACTTTGGACGCTTTCTCGCACACTAGTTCGTGGATGTGGTAGCGGCAAGCCATAAGCACCGTCTTCTCGAGTTCTGCTCAACGATAGAGCAAGCTCCTCTTGAGAGTCCTGTGTTTGTGGCGGATGGTGTCAAAAGAGAGGGCTAATATTCGTCCCTTGCATGTCCCAATCCTCGAAAGCAGATAAACTCGTGTTACGCCATGTCAAATATACTTATATTAGTTTTATTTACATCAGTGCAAAAGACAAAACAAATTACTTTGATATTCCGTCTGTCGTCCGTCTGTCTGTACCATTTTTCAACTAGGAAACAACAACAGCTATCGAACCTAAAACTGGCATGTTAACAGAACGCCATGAGGACTGCTCATAGTCTTTGTTTCAAGGCATTAGGGAAAGCTTATCTAAGTCGGACACTCCACACTTAGTGTTAATATATTACTAGAATGTTATATTTTAAAATTGTTGTTTTTGACAAAAAGTAGAAACTTTGACCTCGTTGAGGCAGTTCTTATTATTATTGTATTTCAAAAATATTTTACACACCAAGTTTGTAGACTAATTATCACCAGAAACGATCCCGTCCCGATAGAAATTCCGAAAAATGAAAAACACCCAAAAACTAAGTGGCACGCTTATATATATATATATATATATATATATATATATATAATATATATTATTATATTATATTATATTATTATTTATATATATTATAAACATACTAATTTTTATGTTTCGATTTGTACTTAAATCTGCGTCAGAAATACGGCACAAGGTCACAATTGAAATGCAATGACAAAGACATGAGTCAAAATGCAAAAACAATAAACACACAATGATAATCACGTCGAAATCGTTCGTGCTCCTCCTTATGCAGGATCAATCAATCCGGCTGGATGCCAAGTATCATTTACGTACACGGATGGCTAGCCATACGATAGTGGATCACAGGCAAACGGTACTAACACGAGACAAACAGGTAGGCCAACCCGGAACACACGGAGGTTTATGCGGCACAGTCTAACTGCCAGCTATATTAAAAATATCACAGTCGCCAGGGCGTTGCTCTCTAATTTTCTTCTCACTCACATCCTTCAACCATCTGACATTTATCGGAAATGACATCATTTCAGCTAAAGTCATGCCATTTGGGAGCCTACCAAGAGCAATTGAAGGAAACAGCACAAAGGGCCCTCCGTGTTGGCAAATTTGTTACCGGGACGGTGAGTATACCTGAAAGGGTAGAGCTCGGTCACCCTCTCTCAACTAGCCTTCCCTTCTTACCTTTTCTCCGTATTTATCCTGTTGTGTCCCTGACAGTCATACCCATCTCATCTCTCTAACTTTTATGCGGTCCTCCGAGTTCCCCAGGTTCTTTCTAGCCCGATCACTCTAAAATCCTCTTCACTGTGCCCTCCCTCTGAAAAATGCCTAGTTACAGGGATTCTACCTTCTCTGTGGCATCGTTAATCGTTAGACAGATGGTTCTGCGTTCGTTTGTAAAATTGTATCCCCAGCTGCCCAAACATAACCATCCTTAGTACATTTCGCGCACCAGATTCCATACACCAAATTCGACGTTTTGCAACCTATTGTTTTGTCATAGGGCATGGGCTCCTCCGCACCTGGTATGTTTTCAAAATAATTAAATACTTTACAAATCGCGCAATCGCTCCCACAATCCTGTCTTCCACGAGTTCCGAGTGTCCTCTTTGTCTTGAGGTGTACCAGTAGGTCTTTCAGATTGCTCCCCCTCTTAAAGGTGACCATTGGGTCTATTTAAAATATTGTCTTGAGCTTGTCTGATCTCAGTAGAATATGTATATTTTTCCTTATAATTGCCCTCATGTCTGGGAGGAAACTGCTGACAGTTACTACCATTGGAACCCTACCTTCCCCTTTCTTACAATTATTACCCCTCCTGCCTAGTAAAGCCTCCTTTTCCATACGATCCACCTTCTCTAGTTCATACGTGACCTGCATCTTCGGGTAGCCCCTCTCGCTCAACCTGTTTACCAACTTCTTCCTGTGGTGCTGGTAATCTGCCTGTTTTGAGCAGATTCGCCTTATCTTCATGCCTAATCCCCTGGGTATTGCCTTTTCACACAAGGGGGATGGTCTGAGGTATAGTGAAGGTTGGCTCCAGCGTCAGTTGGCTTGGTGTAAAGGTTGGTCGAGATGTAGCCTGACTCGCTCAGCAGCACCTCCACATCAAGGAATTAAATGCAGGTGTCAGATACTCTCAAGATCCACCTAACCCGCGCACTGCAGGGGGTTAAATTTTCACCTCCCCCCTCAGGTTTTTCAGGAGTAGCGCAAAAACGGCGGCGCGCAGCGCCGCCAAAGTTTGTACACTTGTTTGGGCATCAATTACACACACTTTGGAAAAGTTTTGACTTGAGGTCATCTCAGGTCAGGTCACAAGTCTATGTCAAAGTGAACCTCACTTCAAAATGTTTGCGTTACGTTGCCAAAAGCCACAGTCTTTTTTCGAAAAGTTTGAACTTGCAGGATTTTCATAAGAATATAGTACTACAATTCGTATTATCTCGGATTTTTCATATCGGTGACCAAAAGGTCAGGTCAATTCCTGCTTCCCCATTATAAGTGAATAGGAAAATAAAAAATGCGTTCCCTTTCAGAAAATATGCATTGGATGCAGGCTAAATTCTTTTTTAGAAATCATGCTATTTTTAGCTCATTCTAAATGACAAGGTGCATATTGTCTGCTTAGTGGATTTTACAAGGTCATCTGAGGTCATCTGAGGTCATCACAATGGTTTGCTAATAACTATTGAATAGAAAGGAGATAGAGACGAAGTTGACATCAATGTGTTCGTCTCGTCTGGCCGCGTGCCCCATATGCAACATGACCTACCTGGGTCAACTAAATGACCTTGACCTGAGTCAAATTTTGAAAGTTTGACCTTACAGGTACTGTATACATGTTCAAAGGCATCAATGAGACAACACGATGGCGTTAAATGTTTTCCCTATCATTTTCTAGGTGACATGCTATTCAGAAAAACTGTTTTGCTAAAAAGAGTAATTTTTGACCTTTCATGACGCTGCTGGAGCCTAAACTATTGAACTGAGCTCAAATTTTGAGGACCCTCAAATGCCATTGTAAAATTCGATTAGCTATCGATTGCCTCTCTAGTTGTTTTGCTTTCTAGCTATCATAGTTTCAAGATAATCGGGTTTCTGGAAAAGAGTCCTAACCGGAAAATCTGACCTTTTGGTACCTCAATTGTGACCTGATCCAAGAAAAGACTGAAATACTTTCGATAGAGCTTGCCTAGAGCTATCGAATTCCGTTTTCCGCTTGTCGCTACGTTGCGTAGTTTTGGAAATCTCACGGGGGGGGGCGGAAATCAACCCCCCGGCAGTTCGTGTTCGGCGCGAACCCCCTGCAGTGCGCGGGTTAATGTTGGGGTGTATCTTATTGGCCTAGTCGTGAAAGGCACGTCAAGTCTCCTTCACATGTGTCCATAGTCTCCAGATATCGTCAATGAAACGATACCACTTATGTGGACGAAAGGCCGTCCTACTAAGTAGTTATTTTTCCCACGCACCAATGTTGGTACATGCAAAGCTCCTACCTAACTTAGACCCTATCGCCGTACCATCCGTCTGTATGTAGTTCCTGCTATCTCCTAGCTGTAAATTGCTATTGACCAGGACGAATTGGATTACCTCCAACAACTCTTCCGTAGGTATGTTTGCTGCCGTTCTCGCCTCTAAAGCCTCACGGCAGGCGGCTGCTTTCTCATTCCTTGGGACGCTGTGGTACAGTTTTGTTACGTCCATGCAGAAAACTAGAGGTTTGTGACCTTCCCTGCCTACAACTGGCTGTTCAACGCCCTGTAATTTGGTTTGAAAATCACTGGTGTCTCTAATATACGAATCCTGTGACTCTACGTGCTCATTGAGTTGGCGCTCTACCAATTCTGCCATCTTATCCGTGGCATCCCCCTCCCACTTACAAATGCTCTCATAGGAGCTCCCTTTTTATGTATTTTCGGGTTCCCATGTAGTGTTCCTGGGGTGGCTCTGGGGTATTAGGTATTTTCTCTGGTGTTTGCCAATGTTTCCATTGTCTTCGAGACTCGTAGCCAGTTTACCTACTTTCTCAAGACTGATGGGGTTATATCACCTCTCGTTGACCCATAGCACTCACCTTTCTCAATCTCCTCGGATAATCAAGAGATGTCATATTTGTTCAGTATCACATATGACGACCCCTTGTCAGCTGGTCTTATAACAGTATAATTGTCCTTCAACAGCGAGAGTAGTGCCTCGTCCTCAGCTTTACTAAGGTTTGATTTCCCCTTCTTCTTTAGTCCCCGGATTACAATGGTGGATACCTCTTCTATATACAGATCCAACCACGGATCTCTACCCTTGGGAGGTGTCCACCTTAATGACTTATACTGTGTGTCTTCATCCCCTTCCCCAGATCCTGTCTCTTTGTGTTGTCCATCCCAAAATTCACGTAGTCGCATCAGACATTCACATTCTTTCAATTCCGCCACGAGCTGTGCTAACGTCTGGCGTTTAGAGGGAGCAAAAGATAGCCCCTTCCCCAGTGACGCCAACTCGGACTCAATGAGCCGTTTGTCCGATAGGTTAACTACCTACACATGGACTCGATTGCCATCACCGGTGGGGATCCCTCGCGACAGGTAGGTTCCCTGGTGTCGGTAACTCCTGCGGCATTCCCCTCTCTCACCTGTTCCTCATGTTTCCTTAATGTGCCCCCACTGCTCGGAAACATGACACAACGGACGGAATCTCCGGTGTTGTCAACGCCCTCCTGTTCCATCTGGTCACTTCTAGCCCCCTTATGGCTGCTCCCTTACACTTTACCCTCGTTTCCCCTCTATTAGGTGTGTCTGACATCCCTTTAAGATGATGGAGCTTACCCTGTTTTGTTTTCGCCAAATCCCTCTTTGTGTCAATCCTGTCTCTCTCAACCCAAACTCTTGCCCTCTCTACATCCCCGACAGTGCCATTAATCATCACCTGGTCAAACAGAACGTTTAATTCTCCATCCAGCTTACGTATCTTATCCATCAGCAGTTGTTTGCAAACCTCCATGATTTCTATCTCAGCTCGTTGTTGTGTTGCCGACCTCCTGAGGTCAGGGTCGCGCCAGCTGACGCCTGCGCGCGCCGCCAGCTGACGTGTGGCGTGGTCGTCCCTTCGCGACGCTCCGGAGGGCAATTCGTACCGCAATGCTTATAATATATACCTTTGTTCGGGGGGTGTTTGTTGGCCCAGCGGGGAGAAGTGCCGGTCGGTGAGCTTGGTTTAAGACAAGTGTAGTGTGGTGTTAGTGTCGTTCGCCATGAGGATGACCAGCTTGCGCGGCTCACCGCACTGCTGGTGCCAGCAGTCCGAGATGGCGGTCGAGCCCAACAGCAGGCGTCTCAGAGGGATGAGCGCCTCACCTCCATGCTGGAAGCGGGTGCTGGCCCGTTCAGCGAAGCGGCCGCCAACCCCGCGGAACGACGCGGTTCGGTGGCCGTGAGCAGTCACCCGTCCAACCGTCGTCGCACCCTCGCCGCCTTAAGGCTGCCATCCAGCGCATCCCGGCGCCGCAACCTGACTCGTCTGCTTCGCTGAAGAGTTCGGTGCGTGCGCCAGAAGTTCATCCGGACTTCCGTCTCCTCACCCGCCAAGGACAAGATGTCAGCCGAACGAGCAGAAAGGCGCCATGATGTCAATTGCCTGGATGAGCGACTGGGGCGGACGCTACGGTACAGCCTCCAGCTCGCCCCCGACGCCGACATACGCTGATGATGCTGGACGCCAATGGAGGCGCAATCTCCGTGCCAGCGAGCATCATTTTCTCGACCGTCGCGACTTCTATTCGGCGGGTGCAGGAGCCCGGCGATCGTTTTTACGACTTCATGTGCAGCATAAAAGAAATCGCAGCGTACTGTGATTTGTGCGACGTGCATGATGATCAGTACCGTGAATCGACATTGTGACGGGCAACGCACGACCGAGAAGGCGCTGAAGCGCATGCTGCTATGAGCCGAAGCTACCCATGCAAGGCTGTGGACATCTGCCGCGCGTAGTAGTCGTGCTTATGCCGGAACAGTGCGGCGCTCGTGGCGAATCCAGGCCAGGGCGGTGTGCACGGGTTTCGGCCTACTCGCAGAGCCCGCGGCCCTCCCACGCTTCGGCTAGTGCTCATCGTGTGAATGCGTGTCGCACAGCTTGCGGCCGACGCCCGCACCGCTGACGGTGACGCCTGTCCTGCAGTGGACGCATCGTGCTACGAAGTGGTGGAACCACCGTCACTTCGCGGTGACATGCATCCCGTCCACCGACAAGGCCGGGCGGCTGCCGGCGCCTGGTCGCGGCTGGCACGGCGCCAGGTCACGTGATCGCTCGCCTGAATACCGGCCGCCAGACCGGAGCATGTCAAGGTCACGCCGAGACAGGGCGTCTGGACCGGTGCCAGGACACGCGGCTGTGGAGCACTCCGATATTCGGCGAGTTGTCGCCGACGTTCACGTGCATCAGGTGGCGGCGAGGCCCACGCCGCAGGTGGAGGTGATGCTCACCCACCCGGCCGGCTCATCATCCGTACTGTGCACGCCAGATACCGGCGCAGAAGCGACTGTTATGGGTGTTGACATGGCGGCATCTCTGGGCGTCACTGCATGCAAGATGACACCCGTGGGCCACGGGGCTCACTTCTCATCCGCCGGACGCACAACTCAATGACCTGGGCCGTCAAGTTCCGCAGCAACCGTGATGCTGGGGGACTGTGAGGCTGTCACAACCGTGTACGTGCTGCAGGAGGTGACCGGCTTCCTGCTTAGCTGGCGTTACTCAATGCACCTCCGCACCTCCGCAGATTCCGACCAGCATCACGCGGTGCCGGTCCGCTGCCCCTGCGGAGCGCACGTGCGCTGACCAGATCGGTTGCGGCCAGGTCAGTTCGCGGCCGACCGGTGCAAGATTCTGTCCGCCCGCCGGACGGGTGGCGCCACCTACCGCCCGAGAGGTGGTGACACCTAACGGCCCAACCGCCAAACTTCCCATGGATCAGTCGCCTGAGCTGCAGCTGCAGCCGACATCCGGCCCTGTCCCTGCATGGGAACACGACTACGACCCACCGGACGATGTCATCAGGGAACATGAAACCGTCACTGGAAAGATGCACTTTCGACAAAGGTGTTTGACGGCAACAAGACTCTTCGAGAGAATGGCCGGCGGTCAGATGGTCATCCGAGCTGACGGATGATGCTACCACCGACAGCTCTGACCGGCCGCCAGGACCATCCATACTGCTGGCGTGAGGAGATAAAGCATCAACTGGACGACCTGAATCACCAGGGGGATCGTGAAACCCGTGGACTCCCAACCGACTGTGCCACCCCGTGGGTGCCCGTTCGCCAAGAAGGATGGCGGGCGTCAGACTGTGTGTGGACCTGACCAGGCCAACAAGTTAAGTGAAGAGGCCCACGTACCTGGATCAGGCCGGTTCATGCTCCGTGGCCGGGATCGCAGGAGACGCGCGGTGGCTGACGCGCGCTGGAACGCCACGATGGGCTACTTCCAGGTTCCCTCGCAGAGCACTGTCGTGACCTGCGTGCTTCATCACGCCCTGGGGCAGGATGAGGTTATAGAGAAGCCCCATGGGCTTGGTCTCAAGTGGGGGATGAAATACAACTGCGTGGAGCAAAGCCCTCGCGACATACCTCAGACGGTTCAAGATCGTAGACGACCTGCTCCGCTATAACGCCAACTACCGGGCGCACCTCGCCGCACGTCATCAGCATCCTCCGACGCTGTGATCGAAGCGTGCATCCACCATCAACCCGAAGAAACTCAAGTTCGCGCGCCAGGCGCTGACTCTGTGCTACCAGCATCACCGAGCACGGCTACCGGTCGACGACAGCAAGTTGGCAGGCGGTCAGCGAGTTTCCGCGGCCCAGCGACGTGACGCGATCTCCGTCGTTCAAGGGCGCTGACAAACAAAGCTCAGGCGGATTCTAGTCAGACCTCGCAACGCTTGCTGCAGCCTCTAACGTGTAATCTGCTGAAAGTCCACGCAATGTCTGAACTGACTAACACAGCACGGAGGAAGTCGCGTTTTTCCAGGAGTAAGGAGGCGCTGGTGGCGCCACCTATACTGGCCGTTCTTTAGACCCACGCCGCTACGCTCTGCAGGAGACGCCGCCCGCACACGGGGGCTGGGGTTCGTACTGCTGCAGCTGCCACGGAGATACTGGAAGAGGTCCAATGTGGCTCCCGTTTCCTGACGACACGGAGTCGCGTTTATGCGGTGATCCGAGCTGGAGTAGTCTGGCGTCCTGTGGGCTGCAGGAAATGCCACACGTAACCTGGCCGGCCTCACCGAACTTCGACCTCATCGTGGACGACCGCCCACTGTTTGCCCATCCTCAAACTCAAGGCAGCTCTCGAGATTGAGAACCCGCGTCTCCCAGCGCTTGCGTGAGAAGCCTTACGCATACACCTCACTGCCACCCGGCAGAAGGAACGGCACACAGCATCCCGGACGCCTTGTTCCGTGCTCCCTGTCTGTGACCGGGGCTGAGACGAAGCTCGCTCGAGGTAGGCAACGCGCTACACGAGACCGTGGTCGCTGCTCTGAGCGCGACATGTGAAGATGGCGCGCGGATCGCGCCTCTCCAGGATCGGACACTGGACGCGGTCCGGGCGGCCGCGGTCCGTGACGCTGACTATCAAGCCCTGCGAGACACCGTCATGGCTGGATTTCCCGAGCACCGGCATGAAGTACCACCTCCTGTACCTCCTGTACCACCTCCGGAGGCCGGCCAGGGAATCCGCAGCATGCTGGCTGTCGATGACGACTTAGTCGTGTATGGCCCGCGGATGATCATCCCGGCCAGTCTCCGACATGAAGTCCTCACCCGCCTACACGACTCGCATCAGGGCCATGGAGGAGGACATAAACGTCGAGCCCGCCAGTGCGTGTTCTGCCGGGGATCGACCGTGACATCACCAAAACACCGTCTCGTCTTGCCTGAGCTGCGACAGCTGGCGTCCAGCCCAGTGCAACGAACCCGCTGTGGCAGGAGGACGACCGCCGAGTCGTGTGTTCGAGTCCGTGTCGGCGGATTAACTTCACGTGGCCCGGCCGGAACGTAATCTCGTATACGTGGAGTGGCTCGTCGGGGGCTGGCCGTATGTGACCCGGTATTTGGCCCAGACATGCCTCCAGCGACCATCTGACGAAAGACAGCTGCGAAGATCTTCGCCGCAAAGCGGGGTCCGGTGTGCTTCCGGACAGACGGTGGACCGCATTCCCGTCATTCAACGCTGCGCCGGTTCTTGGACCGGTGGGGCGCTGTCACATGTCACTCTCGCGGTACCCCCGCTCCAACCGGTCACGCGGAGGCCGCTGTGAGAGACGAACCAAGAAGCTGAATCCATTGCAGCATCAAACACGAGGCAGCTGGACGATGAAACAGCTCGACCGAGGTCTCCTGGAACTGCGGAATACACCAACGGGCCGACGGTCGGTCGCTCCGCCCCAGATCCTGTTTGGGCACCCGTTAACGGTCGGGTGTGCCCCACATCATCACCGCGCGTATGCTTCAGAGTGGGCAGCGCGCCGCCGACGTGTGTGACGCCAAGGCCGCCGACATTCAGGAGGGGGTGCGCGGCTCCGTCAAGCGCCTCAGCGCGCCGCCTCTCAGGGACCTGCGCGTCGGCTTGCACGTCGACATGCAGGACACCGACCACCATCCCCTGCCGCTGGACAGAAGAGGTGTGATCGTCGGAGTCGGACGAACGCCGGACATATCTGGTAAAGCTGCCAAGCGGCCGGATCTACTGGCGGAACCGCCGCTTCCTGCGGCCTCACCGTCCGCTGCTGGCGAGTGGCGTTGAGCCGCCAGCCGCCGTCAGCGTGACCCAGGCGCCGCCTGTCAGCTGCGAGACGACTGCACCGGCACCCACGACCCAGCCGCCGCCTGTCAGCTGCGAGACGGCTGCACCGGCATCCGCGCTCCGTCGCAGCAGTCGCCAACGCCGACAACCGCAGCGCCTCACAGTGCGCTGGCACGCCGCCACCTACGCCTAAGTGCAGCGCGTAGCCGGCGTGATTGTTTTATGTTTGTTTATCTGCATTGCACTATTGGCGACTCATTTCCTTTGCTAATTGCACGTGTCGTGTTGCAGAAGGCTTGAAATACGATTGACCGCCAAATCGTCTTGGGGGGGGAGGTGTTGTGTTGCCGACCTCCTGAGGTCAGGGTCGCGCCAGCTGACGCCTGCGCGCGCCGCGTCAGCTGGCGCGCCGCCAGCTGACGCCTGCGTGCGCCGCCCGTAGGTCAGTCACGCTCGCGCGCTCGAGACGGGCAATTCGTACCGCAGTGCTTATAATATATAACCTTTGTTCAACGGCGTGTTAAATTGGCCCAGCGGGGACGAACCGAACACTCGTCTCATTATGTTGTCTATCTCACCTGCATTGTTTATGTGACAACGCCAGCTAATAGAAAATCCCTTTGGTACAAGTCCTTCTTGGAGGCACTGTGAGATGAAGCCTAGGTGAGAAAGTGACTTCTCGATTCTAACTGCTGTCCTCCACAGCCTACTCACGGTTACCCCCTTCTGACTCTTGATCTCCTGTTGTTCTTGCTCTGGTTCGGGGGAAGAAGGCCTTGGAGTCGCTACTTCATCCTTCTTCTTATCTTCCTGTCATGTTACATTAGTCCTCCTGGCTCGTGACATCGCTGGCCATTCCTCCTGGCTACTGTGCCTTGCCAGTCGGTTTTCATCGTCGTCTTCATCCTCTGGGTGACTAGTTGGTCCTGTGAGCCGTTTTCTCTCTTATTCCTTCTACAGACCACTTGTTGGTCCTATGGGTCGCTTGTGGACCTTCATTCAGATCGCTTGATAGCATAGATTGTGGAGTGCCGCTGAGTACTAATCCAGGGGATGGAGGACGTAAGTCGATCACATCTACTTGCCGACCCTCAAATATGATTCCCAGAGCTGATTCAAACAGTTTTATTCTGCTGACATGCTCATGGAACCCCGGAACGGACAGTTCTCCACTATTTGCATTACAGTAGGGGTCAGTCGGAACCACTTAGTGGTACTACACCTCGGTGCACATACCACCGCCACTGCTTCAGGCAGCAGGCACTGCATACCCAGGTGGGTATGTAGATCTACGCTGCTGAGGAACGCGGACTGTGTCGGATGAGTGTCAATCCATCCCACCGTCATCAGCCCACTTTCCAACTGTAATATGTCCAGGTTCGCGTCGTTTAGCATGATCATCTCGTCGGACTTTCCCTTCTGCTTTGAGTCTGGGATACCCCCAGACCCACCCCAGGAACACTACAGGGCAACCCGAAAATACATAAAAAGGGAGCTCCTATGAGAGGATTTGTAAGTGGGAGGGGGCATGCCACGGAGAAGATGGCAGAATTGGCAGAGCGCCAACTCAATGAGCACGTAGAGTCACATGATTCGTATATTAGAGACATCAGTTATTTTCTCACCAAAAAACAGGGCGTTGAACAGTTAGTTGTAGGAAGGGAAGGTCACAAACCTCTAGTTTTCTGTATGGACGTAGCAAAACTGAACCCCAGCTCACACGGAATGAGGGAGTAGCCGCCTACCGTGAGGCTTTAGAGACGAGAACGGTAGCAAACATACCTACGGAAGAGTAGTTGGAGGTTATCCAATTCGTCCTGGTCAATATAAATTTCCAGCTAAGAGATAGCAGGAACTACATACAGACGGATGGTACGGCGATAGAGTCTAAGTTAAGTAGGAACTTTGCGTGTACCTACATCGGTGCGTGGGAAAAATAACTACTTAGTAGGACGGCCTTTCGTCCACATAAGTGGTATTGTTTCATTGACGATATCTGGGGACTATGGACACATGGGGAGGAGACCTTGTGTGCCTTTCACGACTTGGCCAATCAGATATACCCCAACATTAATGTGGATCTGAGAGTATCTGACACCTGTATTGACTTCCTTGATGTGGAGGTGCTGCTGAGCGAGTCAGGCTACATCTCGACCAACCTTTACACCAAGCCAACTGGCGCTCGAGCCTACCTTCACTATACCTCAGACCATCCCCCTTGTGTGAAAAAGGCAATACCCAGGGGATTAGGCATGAGGATAAGGCGAACCTGCTCAAAACAGGCAGATTACCAGCATTACAGGGAGAAGTTGGTAAACAGGTTGAGCGAGAGGGGTTACCAGAAGGGGCAGGTCACGTATGAACTAGAAAAAGTGGATCGTATGGAAAGGAAGGCTTTACTAGGCAGAAGGGGTAAAAATTGTAAAAAGGGGAAGGTAGGGTTTTATGGTAGTAACTTTCAGTAGTTTCCTCCCAGACATTAGGTCAATTATAAGGAAAAATATACATATTCTACAGAGATCAGAAAAGCTCAAGAAAATCTTTCAAATAGACCCAATGGTCGCCTTTAACAGGGGAAGCAATCTGAAAGACCTACTGGTACACCTTAACCCGCGCCCCACTGGGCCTCTGCATTTCCTTCGCCCGACTGGGGGGGGGGGGTGTTTGATCACCCCCTCTAACTCGGCTCCCATAGCACGTAGGACCAAAACAAAGACACTTTTCGAACCGTTATCAAAAATCTTCGAAACTATTCGGATTTTTTCGCTCAACGTCAAAACTCAGGTCACCAGAGCGGTCATCGAAGGTCAATTTTTTTTAAGTTTTTAGGAATGGGCTCAGAAACCCCAAAATATCTCGGAACTATGCTATTCTAGAAATTAACGTTCTGAGACAATCGCTAGCCAATGGAATTTAAATCGCAGTCAGGTCCTCAAATTGACCTCAGGTCAATAGTTCGAGGATTATAGAGGTCATTAAAATTAAAAAAAATGAATTTGACAAAAAAAATATGTTCGTGAATAATTCTTACCTAACAAAGATAACGCCCCATTACTGGTTGACGCCATCGTGGTTTGTCTTCGTCAAGGCGGCTTTGGAAATTATGTACAATTTGAATCATGTTAGGTCAACGTAAAAATGACTCACTGAGGTCAAGTGGTGACCCAAGTAGCCATGGTTGCACATCAGTAGCTGTGTCTTGACAAGACAAACACATCTGGGTGTAAATTGCAGTTCGCTTTCGTTTATTATGGCGAGTTATTGACGAAAAGGGTTGGTGACCTCGGATGACCTCAAGTACCCGTATTGTTCCCTGAAGCAAAATCTGCATTTGTTCATACATAATTATCATGATGGATACATCATTCCAGAAGGAAATGGACTGTTTCGTCGACAAGAAAGCATTTGATTATTTCTCAATTGACTTATAATGGGGAGATCGCAAAATTGACCCGAACGTAAGGTCACCGATACAAAAATTAGAGATAAACATTTTTAGATACTAATGTTAATGTAATCCTAAGTTTGATACGATCCTTAGAAACTGTAGTCATGCACGACCGCAAACGTTTTTGTAGTATGGGGTCACTTGACCTGACCTGGTTGACCTGACCGACCAGGACACGGAACTTAATTTTCGCAAAATGTCCGGAAATAATCAGTGAATAGTTATTGCCATTTGGCGGCGCTACGCGCCGCCGTTTTTTCGTTATCTTGATAAAACATGAGGGGGGTGTTCAAAAGCGCGGGTTAAAACAGAGAGGGCACTCGGAACTCATTGAAACAGGACTGTGGGGGCGATTGCGCGATTTGTAAAGTGTTTTATGATGGTGAAAACATACAAGATGCGGAGGGGCCATGCACTATGGCAAAACAATAGGTTGGAAAACGTCGAATTTGGTGTCTGGAAATCTGGTGCGCGAAATGTACTAAGATGGTGTATGTTGGGCAGACTGGGGATACAATTTACAAACAAACGCAGAACCATCTGTCTACGATTAAGATGGCAACAGAGAAGGTAGAATCCCTGTAACTAGGTATTTTTTTAGAGGGTATTCACAGTGAAGAGGATTTTACAGTCATCGGACTAGAAAGAACCTTGGGGAACTTGGAGGACCGCATAAAATTTAGAGAGATGAGTTGGGCAGGACTGTTAGGGACACAAAAGGACAAAGACGAGGATAAGGATAAAGATAAAGACGTAAGGAGGGAAGGCTAGTTGAGAGAGGGTGAACGAGCTCTTCCTTTTCAGGTAAACTAACCGTCCCGGTAACAAATTTGCCAATACGGAGGGCACTTTGTGCTGTTGACGCCAAATGCTCTTGGTAGGCTCCCAAATGGCTAGACTTTAGCTGAAATGATGTCATTTCCGATAATTGTCAGATGGTTGAAGGATGTAAGTGAGAAGAAAATTATAGCGCAACGCCCTGGCGACCGTGATATTTTTTTTAATAGCTGGCAGTTAGACTGTGCCGCATGACCTCCGTGTGTTCCGGGTTGGCCTACCTGTCTGTCTCGTGTTAGTACCGTTTGCTGTGATCCACTATCGTATGGCTAGCCATCAGTGTACGTAAATGATACTTGACATCCAGCCGGATTTATTGATTCTGCATAAGAAGGACCACGAACGATTTTGACGTGATTATCATTGTGTATTTATTGTTGTTGCATTTTGTCTCATTTCCTTGTCACCAGGCTAGGTCAAGTGACCCCACCTCCGAAAAAGTTTGCGGTTCCACCAAAGCTACAGTTTTTAGCGGATTGGTTCGTACTTACAGGATTTATGAGAGCATGGACTATCTAAAGTTTGTATATCTCGGATTGTATAACGGGTGACCTAGGTCAGGTCCATTTTCATGACTCCCATTTTTAGGAGTCGGGCCGGTGACGCGGTCAGGGTCAGCGTGCGTGCGGCCGCTCCTGCCCCACCGCGGGCAGAATGTGCGAGTGAGCGGGACCAGCGGAGCCTGGTACTTTTATTTGGTTCCACTTAAGCGGTCATGCTGTCCGCTGAGTTCAGCTTGTAGGGCGGAGCCTGTGATAGCCGTTCCTGTGTGCTGAAAGTGAGAGAAGTGACTCTGTGAGTGAGCGAGACCTGGGCTTGTACCATGTCTCGTCCAGCTGCGACGCAGTCTGATGTGAACAGTGACGGGGCCGCGGCTGGCCAACAGACTGACGCTGCTCAGTGTGAGAAGACATCAGTGAGCGATCTGGTGAGAACCTACGGCGACGCACTCACCGACGGGCACAAGCGGGACCGCTCGGAGTCCGGCGACCCGGCTCCAGCGGGCAAGCGCGGCGCCAGGCAGCGCAGCGGCGAGCCCGCCCGCAGTCCGTCGGCGCTGAGCTCCAGAGGCTTCAGGGACGAGCTGGACGCCGCGGATTGAGGTGTCTGGAGCAGCGCGTCACCTCGTCGCTCTCTCGTGATCCACGAGTTCCGTGAGAGGATTGTCTGAGCAGGTCGAGAAGCTGTTCGAACGAGTGAAAGATCTGGAGCAACACGTAGATGAGAGGGACGGCGTAATCGACCAGATTACGGACGAGCTCCGCCAGTCAAGAGAAGAGGTCTCCGCGCTCCAGACGCGAGTTGAAGAAGCGGAGATCAACTCGCGCCTGCCGTGCCTCGTCCTGTCCGGCTCGTCCATGGCGTCCCGACACGCGCCCCGCCTAGAGCCGCCCCTGCCCGGGCAGTCAGCGCCCGCGGCGGTCGGTCAGCCTCAGCCGGCCGGTCTCGGTCAGGGTCAGGCCGTGACGTCACCGGCTGATGGCCGGGCCGGCAGTGAGGGGGAGAGGCCGGGCGAGTCAGTTCCGGGTGCTGGCGGTGATCGGCGTGACGTGCGTGGTCGGTCGGAGGCGCGCAGTGGAGGGTGGGGAGAGGACATCAACGCCCTGGTGATTAACACGTTGAACCGGTGCATGCCTGGACTCAACGTAGACACGAACGACATCGACCGTGCCCACCGTCTGCCGGGCCCAAACAACCATGTGATCGTGCGTTTCGTGCGATCGGGGCGGGACAGCATTCGAGATCAAGTAATGACGCGACGACTCGACCTGCGCGGAAAGGACTTATACATCAACGAGTCGTTGACG
>VOPJ01000287.1:0-19268 GCA_014673585.1 Semibalanus balanoides
CGAAACAATATCCGTTTGAATTTAAAGATAAAGATAACATGTTTCAATTTGAAGCTTACTTCTATTACAAAGTTACAAAGAACAATGATGCTGCTTGCCTCCTTTATGAAACAAGTATGTGGACTTCTCTACTAAAAAATATGCTTCATGTCTATCTTCAAACGTGTCTGGGACAGCGTGGCATTACCTTGTTAACGCTCACCATGGTGGAGGTGATTTTGACTCCTTCATGTTTTTAGGGAACATCTCGAAAATAAAAGCGCGAAGTATTGCCAAATTAAGTATGAGACGAACTACTTACAAAAGTATCGAGCAATCCAACTCTGCGTCACGCTTGTGTTGTAACTATTGTTGACCGGCAGGTGACCCTCAATACACTGTAAAGTGACCTTACGCGTCACGCGCTAACAACATTGTTCTAGTTCGGCAAACAGTATTAATGAGCCAAAAAGCCATCATATGTTCCAATTATCTAGTTCCGACGAGAGATTGTTAAAGAGCTAGAAAGAGATTTAACAAGGGCAACTAGTACCTAATCTTTTATTTTGTCTCGGATTTTGTGTGTCGGTGACCTAAGTTCAGGTAAATTTGCTGACCACCCATTATAAGTGATAGGAAAATATATAAATGCTTTCTTTTTAGAGAATATGCATTTGATCTGGCCAATTATTTTAGAATCATGCTATTTTAGCTCATTCTTGATGACCCAGGTACAATTGTTGCTCGGTTACCTCTGCATGGTCAGCTGAGATCATCAGCGCTTTTTTGCTAGTAACTCTTGATATAATAAAGATAGATGCGTCAAATGACAACACTGTGCTTGTGTCGTCGAGCCACGTAGCATGCAATATGACCTACCTGGGTCACCAAATGACCAAGTCCTGAGGTCACATTTGGAAATTTCCCTTACCAGGTCTCCATTAACATGTTTCCAAGCACCTTGATGACACAAACACAATATTGTTAGATTACAGCTCTATATTGGCCCATAATAAGTTGTTTATGACAGGCTTTTGAAAAAGTATTCTCGTGACTTTTGATATCCTCTGGGGCTGGAGCCTTAGCTATTGACCTGAGCTTAAACTTGAGGATGCCAAGTGCGATTGCAATTTTTCAAAAGCTTTTTGATATTTTTTTTTTTCCTCGTTTTTGCTCTCGGTAGTAGGACGTGATCGGAGAGTCGGGTCCGTGATACAAATCTTCTGGAAACAGTTCGAAGCGAAAGTTCTTACACACTGGAAATCTAAACTTTCTCCGGCGACCCTTCTTCTGAGTCTTTAATATACGTTCTATCACGACAAAAAGTACCTGAAGCTATCTTTGAACGTACCACGATTCAGAAACTATTCAAAGTTTGTCATTGTCTGGACTGTCTATCCTTTTTAGCTTTCGAGTTAGAGAAAGGGTCATTTCGACATCCTCCCTCACCATAGCGAAGGTGGCTCAGAGGTCCCACGGTTAGAGAAGGGGTCATTTTGACATCCTCCCTCACCATGGCGAAGGTGGCTAAGAGGTCCCACGATTAGACAACGGGTCATGTCGACATCCTCCCTCACCATGGCGAAGGTGGCTCAGAGGTCCCACGGTTAGAGAAGGGGTCATTTCGACATCCTCCCTCACCATGGCGAAGGTGGCTCAGAGGCCCCACGGGACGCGGGTAAAAAAAAATACAATTTTCAAGAAAATTTCAATCACACACAGTACTGTCAATGGACGGCGAATGGTGCACCACAAAAACCGCATAGCCTGAGACTATTGCAATAAATTACAGCACGCATTCTGCATGATGAGTAGGTGCTTGAATTTAAATTGGTCGTGCATGGGATGTATGTACCCGTGGTATGTATCACTTTATCAGTTCGCACCACTGGTGGATCCAGCTTTCTCCATGGGGAGGAAGGATTTTTTTAGGCAAAAGGGTACTCCCATTTTTGTCGTGGATCTGGGCCTGACATCTTATGATGGTATTCGATCTTAAGACATTCTTAATGTTAAGATCTTAAGACATTTTTAGAAGAAAACACAATTACAAAAATCTGATATTCTGTAGCATATACACATATAAGTAATAACCAGTAAGGCGCCGTAGTTGGCGGTGAAGGGCGAGCGCGAAGGAAAATGTGAACTTTAACTCCATCGGGCTAGTAGTTTCTAAGATACAAATAAGGGTGCGCACGTGCACACGTGCAAAGGCCCACCCCTGAATTGTGGAAAAATGATGGCGGAGAGGTTCCTAACCACGCACCAAATTTGAGCACAATCGGCCTAGCCGTTCTTGCGACAGAATGGGGTGTGTGCACGTGCGCACTTGCAGAGGCATCCCACCCCTACCCCCTGACTTGTGGAAAGGCGGTGGCTGAGAGGTCCCCAAGGCCCAACCTCATACCAAGTTCGAACTAAATCGGCTCAGCCGTTCCTGAGATATATAATAGGGTTATGCACGTGCGCACGTGCAGAGGCACCCCACCCCTGAGTTGTGGGAAACGGGTGGATGAGAGCTCCCTAACCACCCACTAAATTTGAACACAATCGGCTCAGACATTCCTGAGATATAAAAAGGGTGTGTACGTGCGCACGTGCAGTCACCCCACCCCTGAGTTGCGGGCAAGTGGCGGCTGAAAGGTCTCTAACCACACACCAAATTTACAAACAATCGGCCCAGCCGTTGCGTAATTTTTGCTAGAACGCACTTTTCAACACCCCTCACGCGGCACGCGCAGTGGCAGTCACCCACATGAGTCGGCACTGGTCTGAAACAGGGTAGGTTGGATTTGGCTGCTCGGCAAAGAAAACCGTTTGTCAATCGGAAATGATGTTGAAGATATATTATCTTCTCAAAAGCGTCGCCACGGGCCGGGTCCGGGGTCGGGCCGCTTATACTCATATTTTTCCCATGTACCACGAAAGGGCGAGCGAGCGCCTCGCGCTCCCTCGTAATAACGTTTATCTCATACGAACTCGCAAAGGCGTTGCTAAAAATTTGTGGTGGGGGTCGGCTGAAATGACGAAGAAAAAAATATGTATTTTTCCTGCGTGTATTGAAATCGCCTTTGCAGCATTTTAATGTGGATTTACATGTAATAGTAGGTACTTAGTTACGTAGCGCCACGAAGCGGCGCAGTTTTGTATGGGTTTGCTGGATTAAACCCAGAAATTTGAATGGTGGCTCTGGTAAGAGGATACAAAGGCTAAAATGCTATTCATTTAACTCAGCGTTACGACGAACCGAAGATGATGACGAGATGGCCTTGTCATGACGATGACCACTGATGTGACGCAGCGAAACGAGGTGATTTTTTAGTTAAGTTCGTGGAAAACGACATTTCCATATTGAAACCAGACTGTGATTGGAGGAAAGCCTCAGGTAGCCTTTTTTCCTGGTTGCACATTTCGGTATCATGATATTTTGTTAAACAGATCGAGTAGTTCTTGCATATACGTTAGCGCTCCCGATTTTTGAATCACGGTGACCGATGGCAGCACTTAATAAGTGCAAATGATAATCATAACTGTATACAATAAAATGTACCGAACTGTAGCACAACTGGTAACAGCGCAAATTGTTTATTGTATTTATTGTATTTATGTATTCGCACTCCTTATCACCACTTTGGGCAAGGCACCCAGCCTGGACCAGAGAAAGACATTCTATAAAATATAACCAGAAATTAAAGTAAAAGTAATGATACAAAAATACAAAAAAGGTAATATAAATAAACACAAGGTAAAAAACGAACAAAGAATACAGTGGAATTATAAGATGTGATTTACAATAGGGGGATGAGGTGTTACAAGCGTACAAGAGGATGATGATGCCTATGTGTGAGAGAACACTCTACACAGGAACACTGGAAAGTACACTGGAAAAGTAGGCGGTAAGCAGAGCCGTACGGTCAAATTTTTAACTGTCGTCGAACCTGTTTGAAAAGACCGAATAAGAATTCCGAGCGATCGGTTCGCTCGTTTAGCAACATCACTGAATCACTGATATCTGCACTGATCACTGATCACTGATCACTGATCACTGATCACTGATCACTGATCACTGAATCACTGATATCATCTGCCATCAAAGTCAACTTATTGTCCAGTGCTACGCCCAAGTCTCTGATCACTGAATCACTGATATCTGCCATAAAAGTCAACTTATTGTCCAGTCCAGTGTTACGCCCAAGTCTCTGATCACTGATCACTGATATCTGCCATAAAAGTCAACTTATTGTCCAGTGTTACGGCCAAGTCTCTGATCTCACCAACGTGCTGCAGCTGAAATGCATCAATAAAATAGCTGGTTCGGACTATTGCACGCCTGAAGGTCATAGTAAACGATTTGCACTTAACTGGATTTATTTAGGCCACATCTTCTGGACCTCGCTCCGAGACGATCCAAATTCCTGGAGCAGTTTTCTATCAGACAGGCATTTAATTTTGCGGAAAAGTTTGACGTCGTCTGCATGCATCAGACAGGTCGACTGGTTGTGCCGGGGCAGATCTTTAATGGAGATAGAGAAAACGAGAGGTGCCGAAATCGAGCCAATTCAGACACTCGGATGAGACTAGTTTCCAATCGGATGTTTTCCCGTTGGCGATGACCCTCTGGCGCCCATCGGACAGGTACCAGACAAACCACTTTAGAGCGCTGTCAGTGACACCGAACGACTTTTCAAGTTTGGGAATGATGAGCGTGTGATTTACGCTTTAGAATGCAGCCGAATAGTCAGTAAATGGCATCTGTCTAATACCCGTCACATATGGCCTCCCACGCATGCTTTAGATATGTGGCAAGGCTAGTGATACACGAGCGCTTGGTAATGGAAGCAGCAAGAGGCGGAGCGACTTTTCCGCGCATTCGGGAACCGCATCCCGATCGGTTCATGTGGATCTGGAAGAGTCTGATGAAAGAGGACTTAGGGAGATGGTCCTGGCCTGGTTTCCGCTATTAGCTCTTCGGTCCAGCAAGTTGGGCACCGCATGAGCATAGAGGTGAAAAAATCGCTGAAGCTGTCGCAAACGAAATTCGCTAAAGGCAGAGCTATCACATTTAACCAAATCCAGAACACTACTATTTTTCAATGCATTTGGGACCTTTAAATCAATGTTGGAAAAATACTCTGTCGCGTGCGAGAGTGCGACAGCGAACGAGCCGCAAACGGCCTATATGGGCCTACCAATGCATTTCGTTCGCGCGCTGGCCGTTTTTTTCTTCACACAATTCGCCACTAAATAATGCAGAATAACAGTGCAGTGAAATAACGTGAAAACAGGCTCACAATAATATTGTATTGGCTAGAAAACACTTTTCTTCGGAAGATGATAGGTTTGGCTTCTGCAAAAATTAGCTATTGCAGAATCTAACGCATTTTGCCGAGAAAAAAAAATCTGTTGAGAACGGTCGTTTGCGCGTTCACAAAGTTTGTCACCTCTGCATAAGCAGCTTCCGGGTGCCGATGTCCGTTTCCTTGAATTCGCGTCGCCTTTTTTAACATGTAGCCCGCTTGCAAGTCAATATTGTATTAATGGAGTGGGCCCTGGCGCCAGCAATTACCGCCTAGGAGAGCCTATGCTAGACACTTAATGAAATTCATTTTCCCATTTTCAAAATTTGTATAAGCAATTGCGAAACTTGCTTCATGCCGCGAAGCGTCGCAGCATTTTCCAGTTTTGTACTGTGGTGTCTGGATGGTTGAATTGTGACTGAGGCTAAGGCAATTTTTTACGTTAATTGTTATCTTGTACCGCACAATGGTTAACTTCCCCAGATTTCTCCAAGGTCATTGCTTTTCACGTTCAGTGCAGAGAACGGGAGGCATGCTTGTTTTGAATGCCCCCATATTCCTGCGGGGGAGCATTCCCCCTGATGTCCACCCCCTGGATCCACCAGTGGTCTGCATACATACACCTGGTAACAGGTTTGCTATGCTTGTGGTCAAGTGCAGTTATATAGTATATACTTCCCTTGGACTTGGGTGTGTATACTGTATAGTTCCGAGAGCTGGGTGCACCATTTGTGTTTGTAACACCTTTTGTTTTGGCACCGTGCTCACCTCTCTGATTCTGACCGCTGGAATTTCGTCTGCTTGTATATTATTCCTGCTGCTCCGCCCTTGAGCTAGCGCAGTCAAAGGCGCTCAATGCCAACCACTGAGAACATGAAGCGTCTTATGTGGGGTCTGTTGGACATGGGCGGGAATCGGATCGATGATGATTTCGCTATTTTGCGTACTCCTCAGTAGGAGAGAGTGCCCAAACTGCGCCAGGTTTCCTAAATCCGCCCATGTCAATATCTCGAAAAATATCAGCTCTATATTATTTTTGCAGTGCATATGATTAATCCCCATCACTAACTCATTATTTTCCGGTGTGCTGTCGCCAAGCAAAGGTCAGTTGTCGCTGTCAGGAAGTCGTTTTTTCGAAATGTTGTGTTTTCTTATCTGGAACATGCATGTTTAATGCAGTACTGCACTGTTATGTTTTATTGTGAAGTAGCAAGAAGCTCAAGTGGTTTGAATTAGGATTAGCAATGCTTTTGTAATCCCTTTAAGCAAAAAGCCAGATTCAAAACTAAATATGTCCGGCATGTTTGCTGTTTTCCCAACTTGCAGTGAATTCCGAATCGCGCCCATACATATTGCGCCCAGGGCACTATAACACTTTGCGCCCATGGCCCATTTAAGGCACCCGTGGTATTTTACCCGGTGGTAATAACCTCATGGTATTTGACCCTGCGAGACTTAAAACAACTGTTTTCCACATAAATCTAGGTACGGGGAAACTTCGTTCCAAACATAACTTACACACACTATGTGAAACCGAACGTTTTTTTTTAAATAAATTTAGTCCGAATTTTTTGTGTGGATGGCTTTCCGAGGTCAGGACCCGCGCTAAGCAGAGCTTGTTGCGCTGGTCCTGACCTCACCAACCCGATCCGCCGCAATCCTGTTGCCGGCAGAATTTAGTTATATTTTGCCTTTATATATCATTAGTATATCATTTTGGTGTATTCAATTTAGTATTATCATTCGTATAATTTGCAAAGTCCGATGCACCAATGTTAAATAAACATTGTAAAGTAGGTCACTAATGCGCTGGTCATGGTGCAATTTAGGGCACGAATGTGCCTATATGCGCTTTTGCAAAGGGTCTGCGAAAAATCCTACAGCTACCATAAAAGTGATCCGATTGTTAAATGATGAGGTTATTTTGCTAGAAATATGTCCGGATCGTGTGCTGAAGCTGGATTTTTATTCATACGACGTATAAGCTAAGCACAGGACGTGTTTTCGCTTAAGGGGGCGCAATATGGGCACTCTCCCCTACTGCTGATTCGGGTGAATTTCCAATGATTGGTCGACCATTAATGTGATCAGTCACTAGGACAACAGTTTTATCGTAGAGTTGCCGACACCGTATGCCGCGTATCGAAGACAAGAGCTCATCAACCCACCGCAACTAACGACCTGCTTATCGTAGACCAATCGTCAATCTAATCGCAGCAGTCGCCTAACAGTTGCGGCCAAACAGAGCTGCACCTGCTGAAGTGGGACGTCTGGTGTGCCATGTGCATGGCTAGACCACCCACGTGTCTGTGGAGCACAACGACAGCTTTGTCTCTGGCGATGTCGTAAAGCACGGTACTCGGCACAGTCCGGCTCCGTTGTTTATCTTCTGTATACACACCTGCTCGTCCCAAAGCAAACACTCGCCGCCTCTGCAGGCCGCTGTGATGACCCGCGTCTCAAATTAGCCGAGTCCAAAGAGCTCATCCCATTTTCAATCTCCGTTCGGTAAACCAACCGGTGAGCTATCAGTTTCGCCTGTTTGTCGTGACTACGACTGTCCATTGCCGGCGGTCGCATCCCTCGGCTAGCCTCCGACGCTGTAACGTACACGACCGCCGCTCCTGCGCCCTACACTCTCCTCCGTCCCTCTCCCCGTCGCCGGCTGCAGCTGGCCGGCAATAGATAGCGCTCGACCGACGCCGTCGCTCCCCCGTCAAGAGCTCATTTGGCCGCGTGGAAGGTACGGCGCGGTCAGGTGGCCCCGGCACTGTCTGTCTGTTGGATGCCGGGGAGCGCGGCCGGTCCTGGAACGACGAGATGATGAGTCGCTGACGATGGCCGGCGGCGGTCAGAGGTGACGAATGGTGGGAGTCCACCGTCCACCGTCCACCGTCCACCGTCCACCGTCCACCGTCCACCGTCCACCGTCCACCGTCCACCGTCCACCGTCCACCGTCCACCGTCTACTGTCCGCCGCCATCCACCCACTGCTCGCTCACGCCCACCCGCCGACCGACTTACGAGAGCGCTGCAAACTGCTGCGCTCGCAGCACGGCGCTGTTGGCCTCCGACGCTGTGATCCACGCTGAGAATTAATTGGTTTCTCCTCTCGCGGCGGATTGGATGAAGGGAAGCCTGTGCTGGTGCGTGTTGGCGCAGCGGAAAGCTGGGTGGCTTCTGAGCTCCGGCATGCGACCACATCGTGGTACAGGTTGCCGCCAGGAATCGCTGCACGACGTCAGTAAGGCTTCGCTGCATTGTTTCACGGCTCCATTACCTGGCTGGAGGTGTGTGCATTTTCGAGGTAATATGAGTTTGAGCGTCGGTGGTTACCATTGTTTGCGACGAAAATGGCATATGGTTACCCGCGGAAATAGCATTTTGCCTTGAGATGCTCTGGAAGTGGAATCAATAGTTACACTTGATTCGCCGTCACATAATTCAGTGTGACGGCCGTGCGGCGTGCGCCTGACATAGTATGCAGTTACGTTACATGGCATCCAGACTCCGACGTGCCAGGCACGTGTTCAGGCACGTGTCATCCGGTGTGCCAGGCACGTGTTCAGGCTCGTGTCATCATTGGTGGATCTAGGATTTAGTTTTTGGCGCCATGGGGGAGGGTAGCACCCCGAAGAAGTTCATCCAAATTTTCAAAACTCATCGGATTTTGCTTCCTTATATGCACTGCTAGACGTTTTAAAATAAACTAACTTGCTTCAGTAAAAGTTGCGTAGATCTCCTTCTACATCAGGAAATTAGTAAATTTGCGACAATTTCAGTTTTTTTTTGGGGGGGCATTTTCCCCTGATGCCCCACCCCTGGATCCGCCAGTGCGTGTCATAATACGTACCTGATGTGATACGATACCCGTAGCTTGACGGTGTTTCGGGTAGAATCCGCCCTCTATCAAATAATCGGGCCAATTTCGACTAACGTATCTGTCATCAATTTTACTCAGGCTCTGAAAGAAAAAAAACGTTAGTCTCCAAGAAATGTCTGCGATGTAGTCACTTTGCTCAATTGTGGTCACAAAATATCCTATCTTTGTTGGCGATATCGTCACCTCGCCATTAATTGAGAGCGTGATTTTTTAGATGCGTTCCAAGTATTGATATTCCAAGTATTGATAAACCGAGTAGGTGCAAACAGTAGCCGTTTTCACGATGGCTTATTTTGCGTGAAATGTTTTAAAACAGTTTAAAATGTTTTAAAATGTTTTAGTAATAGCCGCTTTCACGATGGACTAATTTGCGTAAAAATGTTTTAGCCTCGCCCTCCGGTCCCGTAGGGTGAGGCCAAAACATGTTTTCGCAAATTAGTCCATCGTGAAAGCGGCTACTACTAAAACATTTTAAACAATTTTAAAATGTTTTAAAACATTTCGTGCAAAATAATCCATCGTGAAAACGGCTAGTGGTTGATAGTTTTGAAAGTGGCGTGTAATACATGCTTACCCCAGCACCTAATCGATTGATCAGGATTTAAGGATTATTCCTCGTAAACACCATGTAGGTGACTACTGACTCCTGTTTAAAGTTATAGTTCAGCATTTTGCTACCACTGGATGTACTAACAGAGACATCTGTTGACAGGGTTAAGACCAGCTGCTGCATACTTTGCAGAGCATTGATGCATTTCATATACCCTTGTAAATTTGGCTAGAAAGTGTGTGTAGTAATGAATGCAAAATGTTATCACTTATTGAATTGCAGCCAATTACTTTGCTGTGATAGTTTGTTAGATACCTGCTCACTTACTGGCCTACGGTAAAGACAGGGGCGAGGGGCGTAACGGGTGTAACCACGAGCCGAGCACAAAGTTACTGGGTACACTGGCTGCCAAACATCCCCCCCCCAAAAAATGTAGTGCCGAGTTTATAACGTATTTTATTTAACTTTGCATAATTTTTAACTCTTATTTTCTGCAACTGCATCAATGGGAACTGATAGGCTTTCGCGTCTCCATATAATGCCCTTATATTAGACGTTTTCACGAATAATTTATTTTTACCCGGTAGCACCCGGTAGTACCCGGTAATACTTCGTGCGTTTTGGGTAATTGTGTCTAGGAACACGGCTTTTCCCAGATATTTGTTGTATTAATTGAAACTGTATGAATTCATGTACAATTATCTGCTCTTACAATGCGAAAATTCCCGTTAGTTTTCTTTGTATAATCAAATTCATAAACACATATTACCGGGTACTACCGGGTACTTCCGGCCCGGTAGTACCCGGTAGCACCTGGTATTATTCGTTCATGATTTTTTTATACAAATAAAACTAACGGGACATTTATCTAGCAATTGATGGTCTTTTTTATTTTTTTTTTTTTTTTTTATAGCAATATGATGGTCGGAACACGCGAATAGTGAGGACATGTTTTGTATTCGCATACTGTCATTTTGACCTTGGGCTACGCCAAGAGTTATTATGTTCACTTCAGCTTCTTTAGCAATCTAGTTAGGTAAAAACCTCCCTGGGCTTCACTGGCATTGACAAAAATGAAGTGAATTGGCCCGTAGTAAGTCCAAAGGGAAAATACACTCCTGCCACACGGCGCCACCATACGCACCGTGTGGTCTGCTGGGTAACGGGTTTTTGACGCTATGGATCACTGGCGAATTGAATGCTGGTGCATAGCTTAGAGTACCGATGTCTAATTAACGGGTGCCTGATGCACTAGACTCGTACTTATGTTGTATATCCAGGCCAGATGCACAGGTGGCAAATACTGCACCCGTCGCTCACATGCCGCCGGATTATTCCGCCAGCGTAAGTACGTCTGGATCTGGGCGAGCACGGTCGCGTGTCGAAGTCATACGCCCAGCACTCGATGACCAGGCAGATGAAGCGCAGGAGGTGGAGTAGAGTCGTCAGTGCAGACGGGGAAAACCAGCGCGAGACGATCCTGAACACGCAGTCAGGTATATGATAGTCAGCAGCATCAGCAGGACTTTGACGGTGTACTTGCAGGACTTGAAATGCATGGTGAAGCGTCGCGTCTGGTCGGTGACATCTTGCCGCGCAATGCGCTTTTCCTGCTTCATTCCCAGTACGGCCGTGTAGACGACCAGCGTGCACGCCGCAATCGACAGAACCAGCAGTGAAACTTCACCAGACAGGATAAAGATGATGGCCTGTTCTCCCATGTGCACCGCGCAATGTGGCGCTCTATACGCCGGAAACCCGCTGGTGGAATTCCGCGGTGTTCTCCACCCCGGAATGAAAGCACGGAAGCCCAAATATCCCGACGAGCACTGAGCAGGATACAGCCACGAAGAAGGGATATGCAGGAGGCGCCACTCTCCGGGTTTCCCCATCAAGCTGTCGGCGACAACGCAGTGCTGCCATATTCGCCCGGCCGATTTCTTTCAGAAAGGAAAAGCCTCTCGGCCGCCCACTCCAGGCCGGGACCCTACGAGACCCATTTATACGTTAAACTGTGATGCTGGCTCAAATTTGTGTTGATTTAAATATAAATATGTGGTGCCATTTTCAAATAGCCTCTAGCTGGTCAATAGCAGATCTAGCTTATCTAGCTTACCGCGTTTTTTCCTTCCTGTCTGGCTTCTATATAAGCCATGCCAAAGGCGTCGGTCGCCAAAGACGTCGTAGTGGCGCCTCCTGTATATTCCTTCTCTGTAATACAGCTGCAAGCCAAAACAGACATATTCTGTGTTCAGTCGCTCATGTCTCATGATGGTGTAATAGCGCAGAGAATGCACGATCGAGACAAGCGGGTCGATAGCCAAGAAGAATGCAGTCATCTGGAACGCAACGAAGAAGCCGATGCCGACGGATAGCACTGAACAGCAGAATGACGGTGGAACGCTTTCGCCACTCACCATGTCAGCCGTGGCGACAGTGAAGAGAGTGAACGCGATAATGAACCCGAATAGGGTCATCCGGATGACCAGGACGCCCTTGGGCTCCTCGCAGATTCTGCGCCTGCTGGCCAGGATCAACAGGAGCGTCAGGAACACAAGCATTAGCAGAAACCCGACACCGACTTGGAAGATCCCAACCAGCATTGTCCAGCAATGGCCTGATGTCATTGTGCAACGGACGAGAAGCGCTTCAGAGCGAGTGTTTATAGTTGTCAAGCGACAACGGCTTGCGGAATGCGGATGGTCTGAAGAATGTCGGTCTAGGCTCACCTGTTGTCGTTTTCTGGTCGCTAAAGGAGCGGCGGAATAGGGTAGGGGGGGGGCAGGAGGACAGCGCAGCCTCACTCCAAGAAGTGGAGGCAAACATATTAATGGACAAGGGGCTGCAGGTTGTTTGGTGATAATGTGCAAAATAATAAGAAAAATGTGCTGATCAACGTTAATACACATCATTTTGCATACGAACAATATTCAGAGAGATATTTGCCTGTAAAAGTTTATTATTCATTAAAGCACTTGATGTAGTGACGTCATTAGCAATAATATTGCGCATCCCATGGAAAAGATGTTATTTAAAATTGCCCTTGGCAAATATAAATGGTTAAACGCTTCCTATGATTTACTGTTCACACAAACTACTCAGGAAAATGCATGGAAATTTATGCTGTGTATGTCCCACAGCACAAAGCGTCATCTTAATATCCTCTAGAGCATAATGTTCGAGATTAGGCTCCGTTTCGCTGAGGCACAGCTCTGCCCTCCACCTCAACTCCACCAGCTGCCTTTTACGGCTACTGCCGGCAGGGATGGTCCGCACTGCAGTTCCATGGCTATCTTTGTTGCCTCTTGGTCTGAGAATTCTTCTTAAAACACTATTAACTCGTTTAGTTTAGTCCACAGGAAGCTGTAAGTGGGCTCAAATCAGTATGGCTGCCTCACTGAAAACACTGCCCCAGAAACTACTTGCAAAATTCGACCGTGCCCTCAATTGCTGTCTGAATAGTGTCTGTCGGATCCAGAGCTTGTATGGAAAGAGATCTAGATCATCCTTAGGACTGTTTGGCTGAGCAATCCGTTAAAATGCCTTTGATCTGCCGTTAATTATTTGATTTGGTCAACAGTAGAATTCCACAATTTTAGTTTTGTGTTTGTTTCAGTAAAGTTGCATGCTTTCAAATGTGCAATATCTCCTTGAATGCGCCATATCACGTGCTTTGATTTCGACGCAATTAACGTGATGCTGAAATTTGCGTTGAACCTCTATTTAAGAAATTCAATGTGTCCACCGAACTGCTAAAAACTACCTCAGGTATCATTGCGCCTGAACTATTGCCTTAAATTGCGTCAGACCCAATCAGAGAGCAGAATGGTTTAATTACCGTAAATATACTTAATTATTTAAATCCTGATAATTGAGGGATTTATATTAAATTGGACTACTATAAAATACTTTAAAATAAATTGCGTTCAATCAAATACATAAAAACAGGGGGTTAGGTAACCTGCAACTTGTCCATTGCCCACCCCATGACTTTGTAATAGAGTCCCTACAAGAAGTAAGTACGATTTTTGTGTTTCTTTGTGACAACAAAAAATCATGTCTGAGAACCCCGAGGTACCCCCAGCCAGTCTCAGCGTTCCTCTAAGGCCAACAGAAGGCCCTCAGTCGGCCTGATGGGCCCTCGGTAACCTTGAGGGGCCCTACCCAGCCAACAATTAACTTGGGCACTGATCGGGCACAATGATTTAATCCCATTGTGCCCGATCAGTGCCCAAGTTAGTTGTTGGCTGGGTAGGAAGGCCTGAGACTTCAAAATGGGTTTATCCGACGTTTTTGCGACCATTTATAGGGCACTGCAAAATAAAGTGGCTTAAGTCTGAGAAGATATACTATTTCGGGCCATTGTTTGGGGAGAGGACCCTTTGGCCGTGGAGGGGCCCTTTGGCTGAGGAGGCCCCTGGGTTTATTTGCCCCCATCCGAAAATACCATACGCCGCCACTGGGTGGCGCCGCCTTGTAAGCGTTGTCGCCTGTCGGTTATGTGCGCTATCAGGCGACAGGCTCTCGCAAACTCCACGACTTATAACGCGTTTCTGACAAAGCTCGGTGGTGCAGAGGAGCACCGACCAATACAATATAGACCTCTCCAGCCTCCACATAAGCTTCATATACTGGACCGGATACATATATTTGTGTGTTGCCTTGGCTACCACATCACATCACTGCTCTTTTCCAATCACCTGAGCGCATGTGCTTGGAAATGGAGCACAGAAACCTGTTTGTTTCGCGTCGGTATACGGCGAACCAGTGAGTAATGAAACCCACAGACCACGCTCTGTGACATCATTATTAAAGGTTCGCACTAATCAGAACGATCTATTAGTATATAAGTCGCATGCGCGGAATATCCGCTTCAGGGAATTATATGTGTTGTTTGGCCGCAGCTCTGCTGCAGAGGGTACGGGCAGGAGCCTGCTCACGGCATCTGCAAATCGCAATTATGAATTGAGGCATGCCGAGGGCACCGCAAACAAAAGATTATACGTTATGTGTCGCAGCACAGGTCAGTCATTTGTGCAGTTGTCAATTTTATTCCTGTCAATGTCTCGCAGACTGTCACAGTCAAGATTCAGTCATTCAGCTCAGTGTGTTTTGAGATCTGCGTCGACGGGACAAAGGTCGTAGATTATATCCTGGCGTCGATATGTACCCAATTACAACCTACTGCTTATGTAGATCTAGCACAGAAGGTTGTGTAGTTATTTGTGCATAGCCAATTTTCCTATCTTAATCATTCAATTTGGTAAAATCTAGCACATTCTATATCAATGCAAAGTCAACCGGCCTGCGTTTGGTTGTTACTAAATGTAAAGGTTTCCTCGATATTTGTTGTATTTGAATAAAACACTTTTAACTGTTGTATCCCTATTGACTTATCGGCACATTTTACAATAAAAAATGCAAGTTTGAGTCTCCAAATTGTACTGGGTAGCCAGTCAATGGTGGTGTTTCGAATTTAACTAAGAACAGTGTACCAGTACCAAGTGGTGGTTACGCCACTGGGTATTGGTTAAGAGACACATTGTATTGCATTTCTGTAAAACAAATCCACTTTTAGTTTGCTTCATGCATATTTGCAAAATATGATATATGGATTATAGATATTCAACGAGCAATTTACATTACGATAAAGTTATCTGTAAAGTATACCCTTTGAAATCCCACTCAACTTTAAAAATCCACAAACTCAAAATGTGTAATCCATGGAAGGCTTCTGTATTATAATTTGGAGGCATTTCACAAACGAATGATGATTATCTGAGCTGGGTACCTATCCACCACAGTTCGTCATGGGTGCCCCAACTCCAAGCCCAGCCAAGCCAAAACCCATGAACACCAAGCCCAGACCAAGATCAGACCCATTAAAATTCATAATATTCAGACCCATGCCCGGTCTGGCCCATACAGATTAAGCATATAATTTTCACAAAATTTGCAATCATTATCCTAGCATATTTACTTGCATACTATTAACGAGAAATAATAACACATACCTGTGTGTTGCTGTGGATTTGGACTCATCGAACACTTTTCTGTCAACATTGTCATATTGGATCTTTGGATCGGACATGATTTGGATTTTTTAATCTTACACCATTATCACTTACCATTATTTTTTGTTCTCATATCATTGCCAAAGTGTATTGTTTAAGTGTCCTACATAATTTATATTCACATTTACCTGGTTAAACATCTAATTGCCAAATAAAAAATCACGCTTAGAGACATAACT
The DNA here is from genome assembly GCA_014673585.1 of Semibalanus balanoides. NCBI lineage: Eukaryota > Metazoa > Arthropoda > Thecostraca > Balanomorpha > Balanidae > Semibalanus > Semibalanus balanoides. The sequence goes on from VOPJ01000287.1 coordinate 15,963, forward strand.
AAAAAATTGTCATACCCATGCCTTCCCAGTACCCATGAAAAGGCAGAAAAATCATACCCGACCCAGACAATCGGAATAATTGAGTGGACACCACACATGGGTGCACCCGATCCATGACAAGCACTGCTATCCACCCTCACTTCGGACATAACGTGACCATCGCATTAACAAAGTTGCATAACAAAGCATGTTGATTGTTGGGTGACCAACATATATCAATAGCAGCAAATACAATGTTGACCATTCATATTGAGCTGATGTACTAAGCCAGTAAGACGCTTAAAGGGAATAGTTCACCGTGAAAAAAAAGATAAAAAGCTTCAGAAATTGATGAAGAGAGCAAGAAATTAAGTATTTCAGTTACTTAGTAAGTCAAAGAAAACCCTATAATTTACGCGGAAAAAAGCATATTAAAATCGTCAATTATTTGGTGATTAATTCATATTTTTTCTTCTGTAGATAATGCCAAAACAGCTTGCTAGAAGCACGTATGTCATTCAAAAACGTTCATTCGATTTGAGGGATCGTGGCTATGCCTACAAGACATATAGTATTCTTCATGGCTCCGAGTGGAAGATAAGGATATATTTTTTCAGACGGAGTGAGTGAGACCGCGAAGCGGTCGATACGAACGTAGTCTTACAGATGGGCAAAAATCCGATTTCATCTTGCATGCTTGCTTGCTTGCTTGCTTGATTGATTGAATGCGTGGGTTTCAAGGATAACTTCCGTTTCACTACACTGATTATTAAAAAGTATACACTGATAATTTGGCCGTAAAATAACACATGGTATAGGCTACGTGAAAATATTTAACACAACTGAAGAAACTCACCATCCATAGATAAACAAAAACGGAATATCTGTTTGCAGAGATAAGAGCACGTGCGTTTGACTTACGAATTCACCTCCGCAGCACGTGTGAGAATCAGAAATTAAAAAACAACCCAAGTGTCACAGAGTCAAACGGTGCAGTAAGTATGTTATAGTATTTGCATCACAACTAACAATGTCCTTAATCAGTTGCCGGACACAAATTGAAAAAAATAACTCGCTTCCGGGTCTGCTTCATGCCGTGCATGCTTTACTTTTATAGTTCCAAGCGTGTGACGGGGAAAAAAACCGAGCGACCGAAGGAAGCCGAGGTTATTGTCAGGAACACGCGCGGAAAATATTTTCCTATCTTCCACGAGGGAGGAAACATTGGAAGAATTAATTCTTTCTAGGTAGAGTTTGATTCCAAGTCTACGTTTCAGACTAATGTTCAACACATTGACTTTCGAGAAACTCGGCGTTGACCTATATTCTTGCCATCCAGAGGGATGCAAATATAACACATTATTTAACTTTATCGTTGAACGAGCATTAAACATTTTTATCTTTGCATCTCAGAGGAGTGCAAAGATAAAATATTCCTGTACTGAAGACCCAATGGAATATCAAACTCTACTAGAAAGATAGTACTTGCCTAATTACTTGTTCAAGATGCGGGAAAATGCAAAGCTTTTAGAACCACGGAGATTAATCCGAAGTAAAATCACGTGCCTATTTATTTATTTGGCATAATCGCAGACGGGATAAACCATTAATGGGCGAAGTCACATATATAAAACAAACGGCAAAGAATACAAATATGATTTGCCGTTATTTGTGTTTATCCAAGAAGAAGTTTCCGTGGTTCATCTATGGACGTTGAACGTTTTAGGTTAAAATATTTAACTAAGCCGTATACCATGTATTCATTTGCGACCCACAATTATCAGTGTATTCTATGCATAATCAGTGCCAGTTTGAAACGGGACGTTATTTCCTGGAAACACATTGCCACGCCACAGGAAGCAGCAAGATGAAGACGGATTCGGCCGCCCTTCTGTTAAGACTAGTACGTCTGGGAATATATTTCGTGAGAATGTTGCAAGATAACGTTTATAGACGATTTATATTATCAAAATCACGAATAAATCGGCATCACAAAGTTTTATTTTCTTGCAATCCAGGGACTAGGGGTAAGTGAAAACAATATGTTTTGATCCATCCAGCAACTATGGCGTTTCTATCAAACGCTTTTCCAAAAGTTCTTACGTCATCTCTACGTCCATAATCATGCGTCCTATCAAACAAATCAGCCAATCAGCGATTGGAGTTACCGGGTTGACCCGGTCCCGGCTTTTAGAACTGAATATTAAATAAATAGAAGAGGCTTTCTTTGAAAATGTTTGGAAGGAACGTCACAAGTCATTTTCGAGCATGCGCCACAACTCGGGGCTATACTCAACTCAAAAACCCTATGTGTTAAAGGTGAACTATTCCCTTTAAAACTGCGAAGGACGAGCGAGCCGATAAACTGCGTCAATTTATCAACCCGCCCCCAACGGAGATATTGCTTTGTCTGTTAAAGCATGCTTTTGGAATTATTTCGCTATGCGTTCTTTGCCGTCGCAATAGATCCGAACTAAATCGATACTTTAAACTAAATAGGTTTTCTGCAGCGTTATTTTCAATTTACAATTAAGCATCGTGTGAAGGCAAAAAATACATTATTGAGTGGGGATGGATTTTGATTGCGTCTTCCAGCTGCATCATTTGTATCGTAGCACAACCTGTATTGGTTTTGACGGCTACTGCGGTTTGTTGTTGTAATGAAGGAATATTATCAATTTCGGCAATTGTAAAATAATTACAGGGGATTTTTACAGCGAAAACCTGCTTTTTTTAAACCTAAATTTTTGCATGCATTTTAGAGACGGTACATTGGTCTACACTTTGGTGTTTGTTTCATCGCTTCACGTCCCTTAGGTGCTGATAACTGATTTAAATTGTGAAGACGTCATAAGCCATGAATTTGCGCTTTTACAGCCAGTAACTTTGCACGTACCACGCGCCGCTGATCGTCACATAATGCATACGCTTGGCAGATCGTTTCTCTACACATATGTGTTTGACCCGTGTCATTGCGACTTTTGGTTACCGAGATATAGGTCCGGTATTGCAACGATGTTGTGTAGGTTATTTCGTGAACGGAACAGGGGTGCACGTGTGCACGGGCAACGTGACCCAGAGTTTGACCTGTGCAACTTTGCCAATGGTGTGGTCTCAAACCACACACCAAATTTCAGCTTAATCGGTCCATCCGTTTCTCAGCTATAGCAGGATAATATTTTCTTACACCCCTGACGCTACACGTGTCACGCGCCATGCTGACCCATCACGTGAGAAAACATGTCAATAATCATAATGAAATTTCATGTGGCTATCAGATGGCGAAAACTGCTCGTCAATCAGCTGCGGGATTCAAAAGATATAAGC
>VOPJ01000290.1:0-19282 GCA_014673585.1 Semibalanus balanoides
CGGACGAGGCCATTGTAGCTCGACCTCAGCGCCATCTAGTTAAACAGGAACATACATAATGGAACGACTGTACTTGTAACTTTGATTTCTGTATCCAAGTTAAGTTACGCCTATGGACGTTATGGAGTTACGCCTATGGTTTACGTATCCAAAGTGACGACAAATTTGCAAAAATCTGTATTTCTTTATTTAAAAAAATGAGTCAATCTAGGCATATTCTTGACTCCCGATTATAACTCATTTGTGCGCAAAGTTTGGACCTCCACTGGGGAAAACAGCGGTATAATGACCCGTACCCCGAGATCTCTGGGAGGGGGGGGGGCAGAATCTGCCCCCCACAGGTTAACGTAATTCTGGCCGCCCGCAGGGAATAGGGTTAACGTGCGGGGGAGATTCTCCCTCCCCCTCCAGAGATCTCTAGAACCGCTAAGTCAATTTCGACGTGAAAAAGGTTATTCGATGCGCCGTAAAACTTTCTTTCTTTTTTAACCCATATTTTTTTGTTAAAAAATTAGGGTCCAGGGGGCAACAAATACGCAAATTTGGGTGTTTTTGAAAGGTCATTGCGGCAATGTAGTTTGACTGATTTTCAAGCCTAACATATTTTTGAGCTTCCAATGCATGGCGCTTTTACATATGAAAAGGACAAGTACCCAATTCAAAATATCATAGACGTATTTAGGGAATGTAAAATAGGGAGATTTTCTGTTGACGAATATGCGCTTTTCGTGATTGTTTGGGACGACATGAACGTCACATGTTTTTTCTTGCTTTTATTTGTTAAATATAATATATTGCGCATAAGCGGATCCTAGTAAACATCGTGGGGCACCATGTGAGTAACGCCCTTTATTATCTTACTAATTTGAAGTTGGACCTAATTTGACGGTGGGTATTTTATGTACCTGAGTACGCCTCTACCCCAAAAAATGTACACTCAAAGTATGTATCATGTATATTCCAGTGATACCGTTCCTGACCAACGTATTGCACAGCAAACTACGAAGGAAGTATGTGCCGCACAACTGTATTTGTAACTGGCTCCATAAAACATGACCCTGGCATCGCCTCTGCTGAACCGATTTTTTCTAACTTTTGACATAAGAAGCGTAATTCAATTTTAGGTAAACTCACAAAGTTCCAATGCACTAGGCGTTTCGGTTTAAAAGTGGCAAGTAAAAACAAAAAAACAGGACGGCAGAATCTGCCCCCAGAGAGGAATAGGGTTATTAGATGAAAATAATGAATCAAATGTATCCAAAGTGACGACAAATTTGGCAAAATTCGTCATTTTTCTTTATTTCAAAAATGAGTCAATGAATTTCATAGGTTAGGACTCGCTTGCAGTGCATACTGACGGACAGACTGAACGGACGGCATAAGGGCCCCTGATCCCTACCGTCCGATCAGGTAATTGCTATTGCCCGACAGCATTTAGAGATAAAAGAATAAGGTAACCGGCATGCCTTTTACATGGTCCACCCCGTTCACTGCAGACGTCACCTTGACCTGAGCTTGAGCACGACCGCTGCCACGGATCTCAGGCGATCCAATGCGGAAGCAGCGATTCGAATCCGGGATGCCCTAACCGGGACGCGGAATAAGCCAAGCGATATAAATTTGACAGAGCATCGATCAAAACAAATTTGTCACGGAATAGGTATTACATTGCCAAATACATCGTCGATTTCGCATATAAACTAGTTAGTTTGCAAACTACAAACTAGTTGCGTCTGCAAAACTAACTGGCCGGTCTCAGTTAGTTTGCAAACTAAACTATTTAGTTTGCATTACTAACTGTGGTAGTCAGTTTAGTTGTGCAAACTAAACTAGTAGTTTTGCATTACTAACTGAGTTCTCATACTAACTAGAACATATACTATATATAATATATATATATATCTGTCAACTTGTTTTAGGGATGTTAATTAGTCATTGGTGCCTTTTCTATAGGCCCGGTAGGGCCAAAGCCCTTCCAATAATTTCACATTTTAGCATAAGGCCTATGGCGTTGCATGGTAAGAATGTCATTAAAATATATAAAGTTGGCATCAGAACCCTACCAATCGTTTTCAGAAAATGTCGCCCCTGTTTTAGAGCTTTAAGGGTTATTTAGAAGTTGTGTTTTCATTACCTGTCTGCACTTCTCGCTGTTGCTAAAAAATGTCAGGAATGAGCTAATAAAACCTATGCTCATCATAAGGTGTTATTTTTTAACTTTCCAGATATTTCGTCGCGTTTACTACCCCCCCCGTCGCCGACTAATTTACAAACCAAAGGGAAAACACCAGTTTGCCTGCTCTTCATGACTCCATCATGGGTGTACGACGGTGAACTTTAACCCCACTTAAAGAGAATGTTCACTTCCTCTGAAGTGTCCAATGTACGCCGCTTGCGGATGCAAAATATAAAGTAAGTCATTACTGGCCTTGACACCCATTCTGACATTCGTTTTCTCACAAACAAGTGCCGAATTTCATGAAAAACTAAGTTTTAGTATTTGGGCCGATGACGTCATATGAAGGAATTTTTGGAAATAGAAAAAAGACTTCACGCTGCAATATGTATCATGTATGACTAGTGTATGGCTAATGTATAACCAAATGTAAAACAAGTCTACTTTCATCAATATTTGATAAAAAGGGATGACGACATCGGCTGTTATTAAGGAATATAGCCACCTTTATACATTAGTCTTTCTTATACTGAGTGATAGCCAGGAAATGTCGGGTGTGCTGGAGAACCCCCCATAAATCCGAAATCTCTTCCCTCAAGCGACCTTAAGTTGCTGAGAGTTTCAACGCCAAAAACCGCCGTGTCAAATGAGTCATAGTTTCTAACCGTCACAAAATCCCGTTGACGGTTGTCGCATACGTCGCAGTTAGTTACTCCACATGTCGTGTATTGCCCACCGCACTTCGCTTTGTTGAACCGTCCAGGCCAGTATTTCGTTACCTTTTGCGGTCCGCCCCGACCCCACCGACGGTTATCGGTCAGGCGCTCGGCACACTAGTGGTTTACGTATGCGTGCACCCCAACGATCCCTACTTGGTGCGCGAAGCTGTGTCGCCGGTTCGACCCAGTCCAGTCGGTATTTCACCGAGCCACTATCCGGGTGCACTCCCCATCCGTGCTGGCCGGCACACAGCTTACTATGGGCGAGCGCAAATTTGCACGTTCGATCCTCCTGTTGAACGACCACAACTCGACTTTGTGACGCTAGAAGTTGGTTGCGTGTTGTGTGACGTCACATGTAAAAACATATTACTATTTTTCAAATTAACAACAAAATTACCCTAGACTTATTCTTTCGACAAAAAAGTGACCGAGGACGTGAATCAGTGGCATTCTCTCCATCATTCTACATACTTTCCCAAATTCGTGCTATATTCCCGTTTAGCGTGCTAGCCGCTAATACACTAGGCCTTTATTTTTTGCAGATGTCCAAAAACCAAACTCAAAATTTACTTTTCGATAGACCTCTTGGGTATTTAACTCTAACAAATACTTCATTTTCAATGGGAAATCCAAAAACTTGCCATCTCAACTCAAATCTTATGTTAATGTGAAACATTCCCTTTAACCTTCGTGCTGGTGGGGGTCATTTTGAACTCCCCTGAAATTTTTCGGGAAAAGCAGAAAAACGGTGGCGTGCAGTAAAATTTTGCACTGCTGTTTAGGCATCAATTACCCACATAACAATTTTGACTGGCCCAATCTTACCAAGTGCCGTGAATGCCGCAAGTACGGCATGCCGTGAATGGGGTGCTCAGAATGCTGCACTTGTGTAACCACGGCGTTTGGTTCGTCCTGTCACGTTGTCAGCATGGACTAGTCGGTAGAGCGATAGGCTGGTGATATGAATAACCCCGGTTCGATCCCGAGAATTATAGCTTTTGTAAGCCAACGTACCATTATGCCGTACTTACCCATTCACGGCACTTAGTAAGATTGGGCTCTTGGTAAGATTGGGCCAGGTCATCTTACGTCATGTCACCTCGGCCCAATCTCACCAAGAGCCCAATTTCACCAAATGCCGTGAATTGGTAAGTACGGCATTTTGGTGCACCGGCCTGCAAAAACTTCCGCGACCCGGGATCGAACCGGTGACATCCGTAATACCGGACTAGCACTCTACCAAATAGGCTATTTTGACCACACTTCAAGTAGAACCCAACACCGTTCTTAAATGTTTGCAGTATTCTGAGCACTCCATTTACGGCATGCGATATTTATGTATTTACCGCACTCGGTGAGATTGGGCCCAGGTGACGTGGGAGAGCGCTGGACTTCTGACCTATCCCGGTAGTGGTAGTCCGGGTTCGAGTCGCCTCGGCGCTCGCTGTTTGCTCCTGACTGGGATGGCCTCCGGCCGGTGGCAGCGGTCGCACTCAAGGCCAGGTGACGTCAGTGAGTGGGTCGGACCGTGTCCAGGTATGTCAGGCACGTACCACTTTTGTCTCTAAAATTTGCCGGCCAACAGGAATTGCGCGATCGGGTGGAGTGGTCAAGACCTCCGTAATAAGCTCTGCTTAGCGCGGGTTCTTACCTCGGAAATCCATCCATACAAAACATTCGGACTAAGTTTCTTAAAAAATGTTTTGTGATGTTACCTCTAAAATGTTTGTGGTTGTGGCAATGCCATGGTATTCGTCCGAGATATTTTAAACTTACAGGATTTACGTTCACACCCGACACGTGCTGCTACAACTGGCAGTTGTAACTCATGTAGACGCATGTGCCCACCATCGGGGATCTCAAAGAATCGGCGGCAGCAAAGGCGGATAAGAAAACATACGTAGCATGTATTCGGAACATGTCAAGCAGACACTTTTTATACAAGTGAAGGCACACTTGAGGTCACGTGTGCGGTACAACGCTGAAGTGTCTTCTGGGGACGCAACACCAGAAGGCACCGACGTGTGCAGTAAGCATCACTTCACCTGTCATCCCGATCTCTGTGGTCCATCGCCTGATGGGGCAGTCGAAGATGTACCTCGACCGTCACGCCACACCACGACCGCTGAACCGAGCATTCCAGCTGACTGCCCGCAATTCAGTCCACTTTCGTCCAGCGGTCGGAGCCTTCCCTAATCACAATGCCCGGCTTGCTGTGACCTCACAGAGCGCAGCTCACGCTGGCTGAATCTCCGAGCACGCTGGTAACATAACCTGTCCGTGTGCCGCAGGGTCGCCTTCAGTGTCCGAAGGTGACGGTGACGAAGAGCATGATGAGTACACCGGCCGTCATGCAGAGAGCCTGCTTCAGGCACTGGCGCGGCTCCCGCTCCCTGGAGACCTCGGGGAGGACGCCGACCAGCGCGATGTGGATGAAGCCGCCAGCGGTGAATGGCAGGATCCAGGCCGTCCGGTCACCGAGCGCCTGCGGGTCGTCGGCCAGCAGAGCGCTGATGGCTCCGATGATACCCAGGGTCGCTGTGGCCAACTGCGCCTTGGCCGCCTCCCACCGGCTGAACCCCGACTTGAGCAGAATGGCGAAGTCCGCGACCTCGTGCGGGATCTCGTGAATCAGGATGGCGAAGGTGGTCAGCAGGCCGATGCGCGTGCTGGCCAGGAACTGCCGCCGATCCGCCAGATACCGTGGGTGAGTTGTAACACTGTGGCAAGCAGGTCAAGGTAGCCCGCGCCTGTTTGACGGGCGGTCGGGGCGGCGGGGGCACTTGAGCTGCTTCCCTTCACGCTGCTCGTTGAGGACCGTGCTGTTCCCGGACATGCGCGCCGGCCGGCTCCGGCTCCGGCTCCGGCTCCGGCTCCGGCTCCGGCTCCGGCTCCTCCTCAGACATACTCTGGCTGACGAGCATCTCCAGGAGCGCGAAGAAGAAGACTCCGCCGATCACCCACATGCCAATGCGGATCTGATCCGTCGGGCTCACAGCATGCTCCATGGCTTCAGGCAGCAGGTGCAGGAACACATCACCGAGCAGGCTTCCGACGGCGAAACTCAGCAGCAGCCGCAGCCGTTTCTCACCATCCCTCTCCTTGAGGCGCGCTCCCGTCTCCAGCGGTATGACCAGCAGAGGCAGGACGCCACTGAAGCCCACCAGCGACGCGGCCACCACTGACAATACCCACGGCTCGTGCCGGGAGTACAGCTCCAGGAGCGCGGCCATCACACCTGCTGCCTGCGGTGCCGGGGGCGGCGGCGGCTCGCCACCGCGGGGTGACCCCTGCTGGTGCTCGGCGCGGTGCAGCTCCGAGGCAGCCGCGGTCAGCTGCAGCAGCAGCGGCAGCAGCAGCAGCGCGTGTCGGTGTCGTGACGTCGCCATGTCGTCCCGCCCTCCCGGCCGCCAGCCGTGCACTGACGCGCTGGCACAGCAACGCCGCCGGCCGGCCTGGCAACCATCGCGGCGATGGGCACAGTATCATCACAGCTCCCGGGTCACGCGGCCGCGCAGGGTGTCAAGTGCCCGTGTCTCGGTGCGGGTGAGACCGGAACAAGGTGTGCTCTCCACACGCGGCCGCTGACGCTCATGGCAAAATACGTCGTCGTCGTGGGGGGGGGGGCAAGTTTGTCCACCAATTACAAGCAAATATTACCACATATGCCTTTCGTAACAATCATGAACAGCACATTTTCATTATCCGAAAATTCCCCACTTTATATCCTCTAAATATGCAAATGGGTTTAGTTTTGGTACTTGTCCTTTTGATGTATTGAAGACAAGTACCTACATTGAAAGCTCCGTTTTGGGCATGAAAATCAGTTGAGCCACACGGTCACATTTACCCTACAAAAACACAAAACATTTGTATTTTTGCACTCTGGCCCCACATTTTTGACCAAATGAAAATTTCGGGGCCGATAAGACAATCTTGGACTATAACGAATCGAATGGTGTTCGTCCCATTCAAATCGACCGAGTGGTTCTCAAGATCTCGGGGGGGGGGGAGGGTGAATCTCCCTACCCAGCACATTAACGTTATTCTGGCCGCCAGGATGGAATAGGGTTGAATAGGTCGTCGTCGAGGGTTAAACTTAACAGCCGATTTAAATCCACTTAATCTAATACTGATTGATTGTTCATAGCAGTTTGGTACATATTCGTAAAAGATAGAGTTTATGAAACTCAACATTTTACATATGCTTTTATGATAAATAACAACGCGCAGACAGGTTAAATTTAGCTCGGTCAGCAAATTCTGTACCTAAAAAGAAATGTATTGTTAAAAATGTAAATTAATGTATTGTGAAAATACATGTATTCTATTCTTATATATGTAGGTACGTGCTTAACACCAACAGTTATAAACGTGGAATGCTTATCAAGTTCAACCTCAAAGTTAAAATATATTTTAGTTATTCGTTTATACGCAAAATGTGATACATTTTCAATATATTTTGGTCTCATTTGTCGATTTCAAGTATTATTGATTTATTTGCATGATTTATTTATTTGCATAATCGCCGACGGGATAAACCATTTATGGGCGAAGTCACATTAATGGGCGAAGATTATCTCAGTTTGTGTGGATAACACATCATTATTTACCTTTCATTGCCACACATAGTCCATGCTAAACATTTTGCACAGCAGTGGCTTTGCATTGATTTTTGATATTGTCTTACCTACTTTAACTGTAACTGTAAAACAGCTGTAGGGCCCTGAGAGGCATTGGTGGCGAGGGGCCCAAATTAATATTGGTAGGGCTTTTGCCCTAACAGGTCTACAGAAAACGACGCCCTTGACCAATTACCATGTGCACAAATGTTTCTGCTTACTCATGAAGTTACAAGTGGGCCATGACAGACAGTTCACAGATCAAAGAGCAAATAACACGTTATATAATGATAAGCTGTTGAGGTGTTCACGTAGTAGTTATATAAGCACTTGAGTTCGCTATCAGTGCAGTTGCAGTGGGCACCTCGCCAGCTCGTTGTGAACTGCACAAATACAATTCCCGTACAAATTTGCAAATTTATATGTTAAAGGCTTGATATGGAAAAAAACGCCAGGTGAAATCAGCGGAATTTCATAAAAGTACTTACGGACTGAGACTTACCTGTAGGGTGAGTACCTATGACGCCACCTGTCGTAGTCGTACCAATATTAACATCGTGCTGCAGTTGTCCGTTACGGTACGGGAAAACACTCGTCAGAAGGCATAATTTGTCGTCGTCTCACTGAGTACCGAAACGGCGCGGGTTAAGCTTCACAGCCAACCTGCACGAGTGGTCACCAAACTTCCCATCAGACCTGTATCAGTGGTTCACAAGTTTCATGGCCGACCCTCGCCTCATCTTCGCCTCGGCACCACCATATTTGGATGACGCCACAACTTAAATAATCAGTGGCCCTGTCCTGTAAACAGAGAGCCGCCGCCGCCACTAGCGGCTGAGCCATGTGAGTCCTGTGGGCACAGAGCTGAGATTACGTACACTCTGGCAGACAAGGTGTCGGTAGAGAGGGATGATGCACAGCATCCAGCTGAGGTCAGCACAATGACGGACTTAACCGGGTGCGATTGACAGTGCAGAACAAATGTTTTGTCCACTTCATCGACACTTATATATATATATATATATATATATAATATATGTATAATATATATATATATATATATATATACTATATATATATATACATAATTTTCATGATTCAATGATCAATCAATCAATGATCTTGAAGCAGCATGTGTTGGAAATTGTGGGATGACTCGCATATAAACAAACTGTCCCTGTCTGCTACAGGCATTGACGGAAGCTATTACCTTAGTGGCAGTCGCCTGTTTTGAGTATAGACAGAACTACACAATAGGCCACCTAGGTTTGTCCCTGGGTGAAATTAGAGTCGTGAGGATAGGCAGTGAGGAAGTCGCAGGGCATTTCTTCACTGGAGGTCATGCGGCTCTCCAAAGGGAAGCTATGCTCCTCAAGCTGATGAGCCAAACCCGGCTCTCCTTAAGCATGCTTTAAGGAGAGTAAAAGAAACGAGAATACGTTTAAATGTGAATAGCTTGCTTTTTCTCAGGGTGCTAAACCAAGAGCAAAACCGTTTTCCTGGGTCCTAGTAAAGCAGCAAAGGTGTTAGGGTGGGGCACCCCTCTCCTCCCTAGCTTTGGGACATACAGCAGTACTAACATTGCAAACATGTGGGGGGATCACTTTATAAGAAATTTTAAATGATGTCAGTTGCGGCAGTGACAGTGGCAATTCTTAACCAGGTTGTCAGTGTACGCATCACCTGATATCCCTCCATTTACCACAGATTGATGTTTGCATGCCATAGCAAACTGAAAAGTGAAAATCTGCAGGCCTGGACCATATGTCAACTGAACATTTACTGCATCTGCAACACAAGACGTGAAATTGTCAGTAGCTGCCCGTTGAACAGCATTTTGAATCACTCGACTGGCCAGAATGTCTTGTCTACTCACATGGTTAAACCTTTTAATTAAGGATAGGACGGGTATGCTTGACGATAGGACGAACTACAGAGCTATTGCTTTATCACCATTGTCCAAAAATCTAGAACTTGTTCTTGTTGAAAGCTACAGCCTTCTTGAATACGAGTGATCTCAACTTGGATTTAAGGTCGGACATTCAACTATCATGCTACATTTGTCCTTAAAGAAACCATTAAACTATACAAGCAAGGGAGTCCAGTTTATGTATGTTTTCCTCGATGCCAGTAAAGCCTTTGATAGAGTTTGCCACTCTAAAGCTCTTCAAAATTATTTCTGAACGAGTGTTACTCCTCACCTTAACCTCAAACTACCATTCCATTGGTATAGGTCTCAAAAGATGGGAGTTAAATGGGCTAAAACGCGCATCTGAATTTCTTTTCCCGTCACAAACGGTGTCGTCAGGGTGGTAATCTGTCACCTCTATTGTTTAATGTTTACATAGATGATCTTCTCTGCAGTCTGCAAATGATGCGTGTTGGTTTGTCAATATTAGGAATCGTCCTGTAAATGTTCTTGGCTTACGCTGATGATCATTGTTTCTTCTGTCAACCGTACCAGGGAGGTGGAATGCTAGTTCAGAAGTGTGAAGCATTTGCATTGTCTAGAGACATAAAATTTTTAATGTCAAGAAAACGGTAATGTATGATTTCAATCCAAGCGAGCAAATGCATTCACACAGTCTGACTGGCTAGCAGCGTCCTATTCTCACTTTAAGTGCGATAGTTGACATGGGTCACCGATTCAAATATCTGGGACACATGTTGGACTGCAATCTTGGTGATAGCGGTGACATTCGAGGATAAAACGTGCCTGTACTAAGTGTAAATATGCTTCGTGCTTTAAAGTAGTCATGCTAATAAGGACATTCTTGTTAAGTTTATTCAGATCGTCACTGCGCGAACTTCTATCGGCTGTGAGCTTTGGGACACTGTGAGTGAACAAGGGCTTTCGTGAACTGTGTGTAGCGTATCACTCATTGTGCGAAAATGCCTAGTTAGGTACCAAAATCATTAGGAATCATCCTCTCTGTCTGGCTCTAAACATTCTCCCTTGCCTGATGTTTAAGAAGCCAGCAGGTAGCTCTTTTATTTCAAAAAAAGGACTATTGTCTAGTGAAATTGTATTATCTAAAGACACTGCTTGCTAGTGCATAGGCCATTTGTAATTTATTTGTATTTGTATTTTGTATTTATTATATACCGCCGACGAGGTACAATAACCCAATAAGAGACGGAGTCAACGGAAAATAAAAACGATAAATAAGCAGAAGCACACATGTTACATGGTCAGAAGGTCCATGATAAGGTAAAATACATCCACACTGTTTGGCGGATAAACACTGAACACACATTTAGAAAAAGTTGCGTCGGTCGCCAAAGAGGTCAGCATGGGAATTTTATACAGTCGGTTTGCACGACGAGGTAGGCGGAACAGACATCCGTTCTTATTGTCTCCACTCTGGCGATAGGGACACTGTAAAAATTGGTCGTGTGCGAGTGGGTTTTGGCAGGAACTGCAAGACCAAACATGCCCTGGATATTAAATCCGAAATCATGCGGTCCCCCCCCCACCCCCCCGCAAACACAGCTACCATGGGCAAAAAAAATAAAGTCATGCTGTTGCTAGTCGAGAAGTAATCCGTAAGACTCCAAAGTGGTCAAGCAGGTAGTGAATAGTCAAGTGAGTCAGATGAGCAGTTAAGAGTTCACAAGCCAGCCAAATCAAAACTTATGTTGACTCTATCCAGTCGCAATGTGTGAGACTTGGCAGCACCAAGACCAAGATGATGCTGCATACTCTCAAATAGAGCGAATATGCGAAATTAAAAGCCGTGATGAGAGGAGCTGCCTTGAACTGCGACCAAGCCAACGCACGTGACGTTTGAAGTGAGGCGCCACATAAAAATCCCCAGGGCACGATTCGCTCTCCCCGATAAGCCGTCGTGTGAGAAGCAAAGGTCAATTGGAGTCTAAAAACACACCTAAATCGCGCATCTCAGATACGCGATCCCAAGTGATGTCGTTGATGGAGTATGACGTCAAGACAGTTTTATTGCGTAAAGTGAATGTTATGACTTTGCATTTTTTCGGATTTAGTTTTCAACTTCGCAAGCATAGACCAAGCACAAGGTTGTCCAAGTCGGTCTAAAGAGCGACGGCGTCATCTGGGGAGCGAGTCCGCCTACAGACTCAGGTCGTCGTCGTAATCATGATACATGTCGCGATATGTGGACGGAACATCGTTGCAAAACAAAACGGAACAAGATCGGACCACATATGCCTGCCCTCTGGCACCCCGAACCAACAGGCAGCCAGCTAGACGTCTTCCCGTTCAGCACAACACACTGCTCTCTCGCCACATAGGTAGACTCAAACCACCTGAAGGCAGCACCGGACAGATAAATAGGAATGTGAAGTTGGTGAAAGAAGGAGAGCATTGGTTGACAAACTGGTAAAAGCTGATGAGTAATCAGTGTAGATTAACATCTGTCTGGAGACCCGTCGCGATCGAGTCCATAACTGCTTCACGAGGCAGGTTTAGGTTTGGGTGCAGGAGCGGCGGGGGCAGAAAGCCATGGCTGTGCCGGGGAAATCACAAGTGAAACATGGTGCATCAGCTGGTCACACGAGAACGCTTCTAGGACTTTGACAAAATGGCAAAAAGGCGATATTGGCCCGTTAATTTACTTGGATTTTTCCGGTCGCTTTTTAATGACAGGCTGACGTGAGCACGTTTCCATGCTGTCGAAACTTTCCCCTGTTGGAGAAGATAATAGCATAGATTGGTCAGTAATTGTATGGTGGCAGGGTGCATGGCATCTCTCTGCAGCAGTCGGTACCTGTGGGACTTCTACGATAAGCGGGAGCTGAGTCCGTGCGATGATACCCGTTAGCTAATACCTTGTAATGTGATGTAGTTGGATGAAGTGTTTGGAGTAGTTTAGTTTTGTGCACAACGATATGTGGTCTTTGATGATAGCGAGGTTTCTGTGAGCAGAGAATGCTTAAAACAGTTCAATATCGTGAGAATTTTTACGTCCCGGATTAGCTGTCAATCCCACTAGTGTCGCGCGAGAATTTTGGCTGCATAAAAGCACGAATTGACACACTCACCCGCGTCCACGGTCGTCCGCCACATCACGGCCGTCAACTTTGAGGACACGGCAAACGGTTTTCGACCCGAAGATTTAGCGATTTGAGAAGGACAAAAGTTTAAGAGTTATCCCGCGAAAGTCATCAATGATGTGAAGAATGTATTCGCGGTACTTAGTCAGAACAGTTGCTGGTTAGAAAAAAAGACTTTTTTCAAGACGAAATCCGGGTGTTTTCAGGTGAAGGCAAATTTCTTACCGTGAGCAAGCTAATGATGATGCGTAATCGTGAATGCATAAACTGGCATAACGGATTAAAAGTTCATCTTGGGTATCCGCCAGAGTATGGGACTAATGGCTCTGGAGCTTATCTTCGCACCAACCGTGTGGCATTATAAACTCATTTAACCTCGATTTAAAGCGGATGTCATATGATCGCCATCAGAGTGATGTCGAACGGATTGCAGGCTCATGGCTGATAAGGTTATAATTTTGGTTGTGTTAACATTCATCATGATGTGTATCGGTATGTATGCGTGTGTGGATTTGTACGTGCATTGTCTTAATTTGTATGTGATCAATGAATGTTATGTACCCATGAGGGTGTGAAATTAATGGTATTATATTATTATTATATATTATATTATATTAATATTTAATATTTATATATATATAATAATATTACATTAAATTATATTATATATATTTATATATATATATTTATATATATATATATATATATTATATATATATATAGTACTATATATATATATATATATAGGATATATGACAAATTCGTTTAACAAGACAGCATATTTGGCGTTGACTTGCTTCTTCTGGATTGTCTCTACAGCTCTCATTACTCGTCTATCTTGAAAAGAGTAACGTTGTATATACAAGTGCACCTATATTATAACGAAACGAATAGTCAAATCCGCTGACATCTTCAGACAACATAGGTGCGGGCACACATATTAAAACAATAACAATATGAATAACAGTATGCATTCGCAGTCGTATCACGGCGTAAGATATTTCACAAACGGTTCAAACTTTTAAAGTTTGAAATTCACAAATTCAAGTTTTCAACGTCATGCACTGAACGGGCTTTTGCTGCGTGAAGCGCCTTGGATATAAATCGCAACAAATATCACAAAAGATCACCAATCAGCCGAACAAAATGCCCCTGTTGAAGTATTGGGGCCAGGGGCTGGCCGTCACAGAGCCAGATGGTGCCCCTCATGTTTGACTGACGATTTATGTTGGGATCTTTGTCTCTGATATACACTGCATACACTTTCAGGTTCCGTTTGTTTGAGTTCCTTGTTATCACACAAGTGCTCTCTACCATGACGTTTCTGAGAAGAGTTCTGTGATGTTTGATTAGTACATGATGTCTGGGTGCACCATCCTGCAGATGCATGGTGATGCGTCTGGATAAGGTAGTAGTTGTGTGTCCTATGTAGGACGAGTAAGGTTGGCGCGCACACTCGCCAAGTGGGCATTTAAACTCGTACACTGCATCAGTTGCTTTCTGTATCGAATTGTCCTTAGTCTAGATATGATGTTATTCATTACCAGGAAGGACACCTTCGGACTTCTATTATATACAGACTGTCTGAGTTTGTCGTTTGGTTTGACCGGCGTACAGTTTCTTGAAATAATATCTCGCAGAGCTTTCTCTGCTGACGTATGCGCGGTCAACATGCTACTCTAGTAAAACAGTTGAATATATGTCTTTGCAGTGTCACCATTTTTCTGAGATTCACTTTCTGGCTTGTCCTCAGCAGTTGGCAAGATGTGCTCCGTACAGTTGTTCCGTATCCGTACAGTTGTTGTCAAATATCTTTGTCAATGTCAGCTTGTGTGAAGTTATTACTCACTAGCAGTTGTTTAACCTTGTTCGGTTCTTGATGAACAAAAGGCCATGCTGCACAATGTTTCAGGGCGAGATGTATGTAGAATCTAACCACACTCTGCTTGTAGGTCTCTGAACACTCGCTTACGCCATTTCACGCGGCAAAAGCCCGTTCAGTGTATGACGTTAAAACTAAAATGTGTAAATTTAAAAAATTTAAAAGATTGAACCGTTTGTGAAGTATCTTACGCCGCTATACGACTGCAAATGTGTACTGTTATTCATATTCAGTGGCGGATCTACAGTTGGGCAAAATGGGCAATTGACCGCCAAAAAAACGTCCGAAATCTGCATAAAATGACACATTGCATTATATAGAAGGAAATCTAAGCAACTTTTACAAAGGAAAGTTTGCTTTACACCAGCTACCAATGCATAAGCAAGCGAAATCCGATATGTTTTCAGAAATGTGTAAGACTTTTGGGAATTCTGCCCCCCTCCCAAACTCCCGTTCTGCATCCGCCGCTGTTCATATTCTTAATGTTTTAATACGTTCCTCTGTTGTCTGAAGTTCCTCTGTTGTCCGCATCTCTGTTGTCTGAAGATGTCAGCAGGTTTGACGAAATGTTACGTAATAATATAGGTGCACTTATACAACGTTACTCTTTTCAAGATCGACGAGTGGTGAGAGGTGTCGAGAGGATCCAGAAAAAGCAAGTTAACGCCAAATATGCTGTCTTGTTTAAGGAATTTTGCATATCGAATAATCTACTCCCTACTTTCACAAATATATATATATATATATATACATATATATATATATATATATATATATATATATATATATATAAAGCCAACAAATTGTAAAATGACAATATCAAAATATTTGATATGTCAAAATCTAACTATTGCATCTAGTATTTATTTTTATTTTTTATATAACTCATAAACACCCACGGGCAGTTCCCAGTAACGGGTGTAGTCATATGGGCATTTAAACTCGTACACTGCATTAGTTGCTTTCAGCATTGAATTACCATTCTAACGACAAAAAGCTCATTACCATTCTTACGACAGATTATGAATTTATATTGCTCATATATTCTGGCGATAATGGCGGACAAAAATTGAGCTCGTTACGTTGCAACGCCCCAGATTAACCTATATATACATAGGAACACATTTTGGTCTAAATCGATGACATGAGGGACGAGGGACCCTTTTGTTGTAGAATTAAATGATTGTTGCCTGTTGGTATTACGTAAGCTTTAATCCTGTGACTGAACAAGGAGAGTACCATTGCTTATTGGCCATGGGAAATGAATAATCATAATAAGCAAAAACTATTTGGAATGCAGAAGCTACATACATAAATAGACGATTGCAAGTTAGCGGCTCTAGCATACAGTCTCATGTGTGCGAAGAAAAATAAATGTATAAAATGTGTTTTTTTATGTTCTGTTTGTCATTCCCCTGACCTTGCCGGTAGTTACTGATAGTCGTATCTCTGTGTATACCCCGGGCATTATTTGGCCTTATATGAGACGATGACGAGGGCTGGACCCCGGGAGAATAGACATGCAAATCAGACACCACGGGAACAATGCTGCATTCCAGCCGTCCAGCCGTGACGAGCGACCGCGCGGCCGACTGATGCCATTTCGCTGTCACCGCATCCTATTGATGCAGTAGCGGAGTTGCTGCTAATGCCGATGCATCACGTACTGTCCTCTCCACCTGTCCATCATGGCCGACTATACAACTCAGCACATCCTGTTCTCCCAAAATAAAGGTGTGACGATATGACAGTGCGAGTACCAAGGTCTGAATTATTCCGTAAGCCCAGGAGGTCTCCAAAGTGACATAGGAGGGGTTCATAAGTTAAATAAAACGAAAGCTGTATGCTCATTTAATTCGCAGAAAACACCTCGCGCGGCTGCCGTTGGTGGCATTTCGACGCCACAGCGTCACAGGTCACTGCTCTATTCACAGTTCAAATTTAAACGGGCACACCCACACACTTACACACAGACACACACATACACAGATGCACATCCACACACCTACACACATAAACACACACTTGGTACGGAATGAATAGCCATGTCAGGAACAACATGACGCCGGCGCCCGGGTCAACACACAAGCTGTCGGGGCGGCGGGGTGTACTCCGTCCGGGTCCCTGTACCGACCCCGGTGGTCCCGGGTCGCGGCAGCGTGTTTTGGTTTAGCAGCCAAGTTATGGAGGAGGCTAGTACTTAGGGAGACATAAGTCAGTAACAAATATATATTGCTTTGCATTTTTTTTTGGGGGGGGCATCGTCCATACTAGGTTTTTCAATATTTCTTCAAGGTAAAACAATTGCTTGACAATTTTGATGTTATTGAAAATTTTCCCATTTGTTTCTCATCACACAATTACAATTTGCAAATATATCAACAGACTGGAAGATATATTAGAAAACAAAGTAGGTATGGACGATGCCCCTAAAACAAATAAAAGCAATATTTATATTTTAGGCTGACTTATATCTCCCTAAGTACTAGCCTTCTCCTGAACTTGGCTGCTAAACCAAAACACGCGTTGCGGCACTCAGCCACTCCTGTGCCGACCGTCGCGGGGAGAGCGTTTCTTCAGCGCACGCCCCTGGACACCATGTCATAACTCCATCCCAAAGGTGGTTAAAATAGCAAATTGTGGGTTGTCAGACATCTATATGCTTCAAACTAACACATTTGGACAAATAATGCTTCGAAGCATCAGAAACAATGTACAGTCGGTCTATTATGTATCTTCCCCTTTTTGGTTTCTCAAACTCATCTAATTTCACTTCTGTGTACATTAAAGGACTGATACAAGGGAAATGTGGTACTTATACCTAGGTAGGTACCACATGTTCCCTTAAATCAGTCCTTCATGTGCACAGAAGTGAAATTAGTTGAGTTTTAAAAACTATAAAAGGGGAAGATATATAATAGACCGACTGTACATGCCAGTGTCACTGACTTTGAGCAGTGCAGAAACTCTGATGTTTACGCAAAAAGTATGGCGTGGTTGCGACCGTAACAGTATATTTGTAATTCGACGATGCATTTCTAGAAACAATTATTGATGGCATGATAAAATGGCATGAATAAATTTCACTATGTCAAAATTTCCGTAAACCGGCACAAATTTCCAGTGGTTGCATAGATTGAGGATGCGTTGAAACATGCACCTAACCATGATAAGTTACATGTGCATAGAACATGTTTCGAAAACATCTAGACATGACATAGGGTGGAGGAGAGCAAAGCGCGTTTTTTTCCTAGCCTAGGTCGCGCTTTCCGGACGGCGCGTTACGCGCCGTCCGGCCCGCGTGACTCGATCCGCGCGGCAATTAGCCCGGCGCGGCGGCGCTTGGAAGCGCTTGTTATGCAGGTATGCTGAAAAACCAGATACTTCGAAGTGTTATTTGTCAAAATGTGTTGGTTTCTAGAGAACGCCTGACAAACTCACAATTTGCCATTTTGGCCACAATTGGGACACGGTGCTGGGGGGCTCCTGCGCCGGTGCCGCCGGCCGGAAATTGAATCAGCCGCGGCCGCGGGGCGTCACAGCGGCCGTCGGATGCCGCTCGTTACGCCGCGTGCGTCACGAGCCGTGACGTCACGCGGCGCCAACGCCATGACGCGCGGCCCGCTGATGGGCGCAAGTGGCGAGACGAGGCGAAGATGACGCGTGAACTGGCCGGAGACGGGCGGGGTCAATGAGGAGGAGCTGAAGATAACTGGAGTGGGGGGAGGGGGACTGCGGACTGCATTTAGCATGCATACACCGCATCATCTGTGGCGCGCCGGCTTCAGCAGACGCCTGCCACATGGTGCAGCACAGCACATCTAAATGTTCAGTCATCGAACTTCATAGGAGCATCAATGGTTGAAGCCTCGCGGCTCTACACTCAATAGTTTGTCAGGACAGACAGTAACGATGTGAGCTCAGACGGGCCTAGAGTTCCGCCTCACCCTCAGACACGGAGCAGCCGAGTACCGGCTGGAAGAAACCGTCCCAGCTCACCCACCACGTGACACTCTGCCATTGACTGTTGCCACCCTGGGCAGCATGCAGCGCTGCTGGGCGTCCCTCCACCAGTAGCTCCTCGGCAGTAGTGTGTCAGTTCAGCAGCGGTCACAGTCCGCCCTCCCAGGCGTCACCTGACCTGACCTGACCTGACCTGACCTAACCTGACCTGACCTGACCTGACCTGACCTGACCTGACCTGATCCTGACCTGACCTGACCTGATCCTGACCTGATCTGACCTGACCTGACCTGACCTGACCTGACCGCCTCCTGCGGGTCTGACACGGGGCTACACCGAGTGCCAGCTGTGGAAGAGGCGCAGACCGATGCTGGCGGCGCGCACGCTGCTCCAGAGCATCTTTCCTCTGCCCAGCACCTCGGCTGAGTTAAGCAGCTCGTCGGTGTGCTTCTGCACCTCGCTCCAGGCTAACTGCACGTCGCGTGACTCGGTGTAGCGCGAGCAGACCACGAAGCGGATGACGTACGTCTCGCCGGGCAGCATTGCCGGCACCATGTGGATCCGGCGCGCGCCGTTGATGCGCGCCAGCAGGTGGTCGTTGATCATGTTGCCGTACTTCTTCAGTTTGAAGCAGACGAGGCCGAGCGTGACCGGCGCGGCCAATTCGAACCGCTCGTCACCGCGCACCAGCACCTCGAACTCCTTGGCGAGTTCCACCTGGCCGCGGATGTGCGCCCGCAGCCCGTCGGCGCCGTACAGACGCATCACGAACCAGAGCTTCAGCGCCCTGAACCGCCGGCTTAGCTGGATCGCCCAGTGCCGGTAGGAAGGCATCGCGGAGAAGGGCGTCTTCAGGAAGAGCGCGTTCACCTCGAAGACGTCGGTG
>VOPJ01000291.1:0-19285 GCA_014673585.1 Semibalanus balanoides
AACAATCCACTATATGGTCTTCCCCAGGATAACTAGACAACAGTCTTCCCCTTCCCCCTT
Source organism: Semibalanus balanoides (assembly GCA_014673585.1). NCBI lineage: Eukaryota > Metazoa > Arthropoda > Thecostraca > Balanomorpha > Balanidae > Semibalanus > Semibalanus balanoides. Next base: position 61 of record VOPJ01000291.1, read on the forward strand.
AGTGGATTTGAGATATTTTTTAGCGAGCGTTTGATTTGTTTTCTTTTTTCATTGGTGGCACGGACGTGATCGGCTGGTTGCGTTTTCCTGATTTGGTAGCTATTCAACTACGGTGTGAATGTCCCTTACACTTCTCAAATACGCGCATCTGCTTCGTATTTGGCGCTTGCGATTTCGCACGCATGACCATTTCCATAAGCTGTAGTGTGCGAATCGGGCGCTAGATGGCAGCACACGGTGTGGGGCACTTTCAAGTTCGTGTTGTTATTGTCGTGACTCGTGACATACGATATTTAGCACGTGGACGGTCGTCCGAATTGCGATGGGAAGTCTTTTCATTTGATTTTGGCTCAGGGGCCCTCCTTCCTGCCCATGGGCCCCTCCTATCTGCCCAGGGGCCCCTCCGACCTATCCAGGGGCCCCTCCGTCCAGCCCAGGGACCCTTTCAACCTACCCAGTGGCTCCTCTTATCTGCCTAAGGGCCCCTCCGACCTGCCCAAGGGCCCTCCGATCTGCCCAGGTGCCCTCCTATCTCCCAAGGGACCCCTCCGATATGCCTAGGGTCCCCATTCGACCTGCCCAGAGGCCCTTCTGACCTATCCAGGACCAGGGGCCTCTCCGTCCAGCCCAGGACCCTTTCGACCACCCAGGGGTTCCTCTAGTCTGCCAAAGGGCCCCTCCAACCTGTCCAGGGGCCCCCTGTGCTGGCTAAGGGTCCATTCGGCATGTTTAGGGCCCTTCTGACTCGCCAAGGGTCTCTTCCGGTCTAGCCAGGAGCCCCACCAACCTGCCCAGGGGCCCATCCGACCCGCCATGGGGCCTCTCCGACCTCCCAAACGGGCCCCTCCGATCTTCCCAGGAGCCCCTCTGTGCTGGCTAGGGGCCATTCGGCATGTTTAGGGCCCTTATGACTCGCCCAGGGGCCCTTTCGGTCTAACCAGAGGGCCTCTTCAACATGCCCAGCTCCGACATGCCCAGGGGGCCCCTCCTATCTACCCAGGGGATCCTCCGATCTGGCGTAGGAGCATCTCCGCGACCTGTCCAAAGGCCCTTCCGACCTGCCCAGGGGCCCCTTCCGACCTGCCCAGGGACCCCTTCCGACCTGCCCAGGGACCCCTTCCGACCTGCAAAGGGGCTCCTCCGAAACTGTCCCAGGGGCCCTTTGAACGTCAATGGGGCCCTCTCGTCTTTCAGACATGGATCATGGCCCTTAAGGCCTCTGAAGTGCTCTAAGCTCTCTAAAGATCCATTTTGCGTGGTCTACCGGACTCTTAGAGAGCCCATGTCGGCTCCTCTCGTGTGTGTCGGCATGTGACTCGTCGGCACTTTTTGGCGCACGCAGCGCACCGAAAACAGCCCTCAGATGTTTCTAGGGTCACAGCCCCCTGTACCCTCCCCCCCTCCCCTTGATCCGTCCCTGCTCCAATCTCTATATCGCGCCGCTAAGTTCAAAACTGGTTATCAGGACACTTCTTGGCCGAAATGCGCCGTATCCCCCCCCCCACCACTAGCGCCGCCTAGTGGCCAACCGACCGCAGCAAGTCGTCAATGGATTTACGTAATTTCATACCAGTAAGGCGAAAGACATGACATTTTCTGGAATTACAAAGTACAAACTTTCTGCAGAACCTGTAAGGACTGACTACATATTTTGTTTGCGTGAGTGAGGCTGCCAACATTTAGCTCATATTGTCTCTTTTCGTGTCTTTCTTGGTGAACACTGAACAGTGTTCCAATTAATTTGTTTCAGGGGCGGATGCAGGGAGGGGCGGTGGGGGACGGCCACCCCTCCCCTGTATACGCCGCGCCGAATGTGTGGAAGAGTCTGGTAAGCAGACCAGTTCCCGCGCCGAACTAGGTCTGCTTACGGGGTTCAATATATGACGCTTGCTGCACGGTCAGATGTCGCCCTGATACCATGGCCATGTGTCGCCCCCTAGCCATATGCCGCCCTATGGCCAGACCGTGACGGCGCCCCTCCGGTCAGTGGCGGCGTCCCGGTTAATGATGGCGCCCCTCTGGCCAGTGAGGCTAAATGACGGCGCCCCTTGAACAGTGAACGGCGTCCCCCCTCTGACCAGTGACGGTGCCTCTTCTGGCTAGTGACGGCGCGCCACGAAATGGCGGCGCCCCTCCGCTCAGTGGACTGCGCCCCTCGAAGCCAATGATGGGCGCCCCTGTCCGGCCAGTAGCGAACGCCCCTCTGGCCAGTGATGTCGTCTCTCTGGCCAGTGACAGCGCCCCGACGTTCGGGTTTAGTGACGGTGGCCTGTCTGACCAGTGATGGCACTCTTGCGCCCAGGGACCGGCAGCCCTGTGACCAAACTTACATTCCTCTTACGTAATACTTGTAACACCGCATACTTATATTGAGAGTGCCTTTCAAAATAATTAATTAATATTTGTTTAACAATACATTTATAATTTTAGAAAATTCAAAACTACTATTGAGTGAAAGCATGGGGAAATTTTCACTTTTTTGCAAGATTTTTTGTTGCTATTAGTTATAACATTCGGTCGCCCCTGTAGGCCCATGACAGCAAAAATGCAGCTTCATCGGGAAAAGTCCTAGATCCGCCCCTCATGTTTGAAGATACAGCGCGTCAGTTTCCCGGAAAAAAATGCGCCCCAGTTCCCCGAAAAATGCGTCCCTATGCCCTCCCTTCAAAAAATCCTGGATCCGCCCCTGATTCGTTTGAAACATTATCTTGACCTGTTTGCGAAAAAGGTGTTCAGTAAAACTACCGGTCATTGTGTTGATTTTAAACTAGCGCTCAAAATGTTGAAAAAATATCGTTTCATTACACGATTATTTATTGGCAAAATATTTCACGAAGCGAAACGGCAACAACATTGGCACAATTGGAATCAACTACAAATCGCAGCTTAACAAAATGTACAGGAAACCGGCTGTCCGCCGGCTGATCACTTTGAGAACAGGGAGCGTTTCTTGCCGACTCCTCCCGAGGTCTGTGAGCCAGCTGACAGCCAGGAGGGCAGCTTTCGCTTCGGGCCGGAATCGGGCACTGCCGACGCGCCATCATCCTCTGACTCGGATTCGGAGGAGAGCAGCCGGCCAGGACGCACCCTGCTCTTGGGCGCAGCCGGGCCGGCAGCGCGCCGACCGGCCGCCGGCCGCGAGTTCACCTCCTCCGGGTCCAGGCTACCCCACAGGGGCTGGCTCAACTCAGGCTCCTTCCCAGCGGCGTTCTCCTCCTCTTCCTCGCCCGCACCGGCGCTCCCCCAGCGGAACGTGTGCTCCACGGGCGGCAGCACTCTGCCGGCCTGTCTCCGCTGTTCCGTCTTCAGCTGCTCCGCCGCGCGCTGCTCGGCGGCCGCCAGCTCTGCCTCGTCCGGGTCCGAGTCGTCGCCGAACGGGTCCACCATCTCGATCAGGCCGACGCTCGGTCGCACTATGGTCACCGCCGGGGCCGCCTGGGCCGCTGGAGCGCCCGCCGTCGGCGAGCGTGGGGCCGCAGCCGGCGGCTCGGCGCCCAGACAGCGGGTCGGCCGGGGCTGGCACGTGTCCAGCCGACGGGCAGACACGATGGTGGTGGCCGCCGCGGGCTGGGCCGAGCTCAGCCAGCCGCTGTCAGCCGCGGCGGCGGCGGCGGCGGGCCGTGGTGGCGCCGGCTGCGGCCGGACGGTGCTCGCTGCCGCCGGCTTGTCCCCGGAGAGGCCGTGCAGCCGCGAGATGACCCCCAGACAGAGCCGGAGCTGATCCCAGCTCAAGTCCGGCGGACACTGCTCCTTAATCGGTCCCAGTCGACTGATGTCGGAGCCGATGACGGGACTGCGCACCACCCGGTACACTCTGTCCACCAGGACCTTGTCGATGCCCAGCCGGGACAGCTCCACCGGCAGGCCGAGTTTGATCGCTTCGCTGAGGTGACCCGCCACTGACGACGGCTTCAGACCCCTCTGGGCGGCGGCCTCCTCCAGGCTCATTGCCTGGCGCTGCACCAGGAGGTAGCTCTCCCGCTGCGTCTCCGTCAGGCGCACCACCAGCGCCTCCTCTGCGTCAGGATCCAGCTTCTCCGCCTCTTCAGACGCCTCGTCAGGGAAGTTGTTCGTCGTCAGGTTGTACTTGACGGCAGTGTTGTTGATCAGCTCGACGATCTCGTAGCCGTACTTCTGCGCCTTGGCGTCGGTGAAGCCCTCGACGCGGCTGAGCTGGCGCAGCGAGGTGGGTCGCCGCTCGGCCAGCTCCAGCAGCGCCCGGTTGCTGGCCACCATGTACGGCATGACGCCCAGCTGGTCACTGAGCCGCGAGCGCAGCGCCAGCAGCTCCGTGTACAGCATGCCCCTGTACTTGAGCTCGGCGGGATCGGGCGGCGGCTCCAGCACCACCCCGCAGACGGGCTGAGCACTCGGCGCCCGATCTGGCAGCATCTGTCGGCTGCCGGACCGCACGTCCAGGTCGGCGAAGTCGGCGTGGTTGGACTTCTTCTGGGACTGGGCGCCGCGCATGTCTTCAGTGACAACCAGGTCGAGTCGGGTGCTGGGGTCCCGCGCCCAGGCCTTGAGGAAGTCGTCCCCCTTGGGCGTGACGAAGACTGTGGTGACGAATGAGGGGGCGCCGCCGCCGCGGCCGCGCATCGTCCCACCGCGGGCGCGCGCCGCCCCGCTGCCGCGCTCGCCCAGATACTTCTCAAACATCAACATCTTGCCGAGGGACTTCCAGAACACCTCAGTGTAGTCCTTCCCAGTGCCGTAGCCTTCTTTTGTCTTCAGCCATTGCCAGACCTTCTTACTGGTGGAGCCACGCAAAAACAATATCGGCGTGTTCAGTCCTGAGCGTCCATTCATCAGCTGAACTGCTCCCAGCAGCATGGCCGCCTGCGAGGCGAAGTTGTGCCCGTCGTCCGCGGCTGGTGCGTCCAGGTTAGCCGTCCGCTTACTATCGTACTTGCGGTCACAGTTGTCGCAGCAGCCGGCCCGGTCTCCGGCGGACGTCAGGCCGTCAAAGTGTCGCAGCAGCGCCCGCCGGCGACACGCGGGGCCGCTCAGCAGCGCCTCGAACCCGGTCAGCATGTCCAGCCGGTGCTGCGTGTAGGTTTCCGAGCTGAGTTGGCCCAGGAAGTGGCGGTGTATGAGGAAATCCGCCGACTTGAAGAAGCAGGTGCACACGGCTGGCTGGCCGTCGCGACCGGCACGGCCGATCTCCTGGTAGTAGGACTCCACGTCACGCGACGCCCCGTAGTGGACGATCCTGCGCACGTCCGGCTTGTCGATGCCCATGCCGAACGCCACAGTCGCCACGATGACGGACACCTTGTCGCGCACAAACTGCACGTGGGCCTCCTTCCGCTCTCCGAGACTCATCCCCGCGTGGTACATGACACAGGGAACACCGGCATTGAGCAGGGCAGTGTTCAGGACTTCGGTGGTCTTGCGCGTGGGGCAGTAGATGATGGTGGCGCCGTCGAAGCGCCACTTGCCGTCGACACGCTGCATCAGCGAGGTGATGTCGCCCAGGGCGCTGGAGCTCTTGGCGCGGACCTCCAGGTAGAGGTTCGGCCGGTCGAACGAGGTCACCACCGTGTGACAGTTCCTGAGTCCCAGTGACTTAGTGATGTCTGTCCGCACGTCGGGAGTGGCCGTGGCGGTGAGGGCCAGTATCGGAACGTCGGGAAGCTCAGTGCGCAATTCGTCCAGATGCCGGTACGAGGACCTGAAGTCATGTCCCCACTGACTGACGCAGTGCGCCTCGTCTATTGCCACCATCGTCAGGCCAACTGAGCAGGAAAGCTCCTTCAGAAAGTCCATGTTGGCGACGGTGAACTCGGGGCTGATGTACAGCACGCGGTACTTGCCCTCACGCAGCTCCTGCTTGACGGCCAGGGTGTGCACCTGAGCACTGCCCAGAAGGCAGGCGGGGATGCCCAGCAGCTGCAGAGCCAGCACCTGATCCTCCATCAGCGAGATCAGCGGAGACACCACTAGGCTGAGGCCGCGCCGGTGCACCGCAGGAAACTGGTAGCAGAGGGACTTGCCGGAGCCAGTGGCCATGACCGCCAGCTGATCCCAGACGCCATTCAACACATTGGAGATGATCTCCCATTGCTTCGGCCTGAATTGTCCATGGCCAAAAAACTTCTGAAGAGTCTCAAGATGTTCTTTTTCTGGGGCATTTGTGCCACTTGATTCCATGGTTAACTAATCAATGCAGTTATGGCATCAATGCAATTTTTCACCCTGGAAATGCGTTAGAATATATCTGTCTTTTCAAAGCCAAACACCCATTAATCCAAAGCTGTACCAGTCAGGGAAACTATGGCAAACTGTTCTATTTTTGGAAAATTCAATTTTTAAATTACTTCTATAAATGGGAATGCACTTCACAAAAATGGAAGCATACTTAAAAAAAAATGATAATGCTGATGACATAGGCATTCCAATGTGTGGAAAATATCCGGAATCCCTAGCTTTCTATAGAATTCGGCTTTAAATGTCACAAAACGGTGAGTTCTACCAAGGGGCGCAATAAGAACTTCAGAAAGGTTTGGTGTTACAGCTCAAAACGTAACCATTCTTAAGCAATTGAATTTTGAATTTGCAAAAGGAAATATATGCAAGTCTTGGCGCTGATTAGCTGACACCCACTTCAAGTATCTTCAAGATTGTTGATCCAGGGAAAAAACTACTTATATTTCTCAAACCTTGGCTGCATTAACCCGCGCCGGGCCGGTGCTCGGCACCACCTTCCTCGGGCCGGGGGGGGGGGGCGTTTCGACGCCCCCTTCTAACTCGGCTCCTATGGGACCTAGACACTGAACCAAATACCATTCAAGAGCTCGTCAAAGCGCATTTTGAAGACTATTTCGGTGAAAATTTGTGTACTATGTCGGTATTTAGGGCACCAGAGGTCAATCAACGGTCAAATTTTTCCAGATTTAGGACTGTGCTCCGATACCCCCAATTATCTCGGAACTTATGGATAGCTAGGAGCAAAAAGTAAAGACGCATTAGATTACTATTTAATTTGCAATCGCAATATGTTCCCTAAATTTTCATCTCAGGTAAATTATAGTTTGGGCTTCAGGACATCGGGAAGTCAAATAAAGGTTTTTTTGCCAACAAATGTTCTTGGAATAACTGTTATCAGTTTTACTAAAGTAGAAGGAAAAGATTGTGACACCATCGTGTGGTGTCCTCGTCAGGTGCTTCGATCATGTTATGGTACCAGGTTAGGTCAACCTAACATATTTGGACCTCAGGTCAACGGTCAAAAAGTGGTGACGACGTAAAGTCAATGTTGCACATTGAGACGCGTCTTGACGAGATAAAACACATTGTTACTGTTATGCAATTTCTCTATCTTTATTGTTAATCGATAAGGTTATTGACAAAAAGTGCTGGTGACCTCGGATGACTCGCCCTGACCCTGTAGGGATACCAGAACAAAGACTGCACCTCGGTCTTTCAAGAATGGCCTCTACTAACATGATAAAAGAAGGAATGGGTGCATATCAGGCGTATCCTTAGGAATGAAAGCATTGATATGTCGCCCCATTGACGCTATTAATGGGAGAGTTCAGGCAATTGACGACCTTAGGTCACCGATAGTGAAATCCAGATATACGAACTAATAGTTGTGATGTCGCATCACGAAATCCTTAAGTACGAAACCGGATCAACAAAAACTCTGGCCTTGGTAGGGCCGCAAAACTTTTCTTGGAATGCGGGTCACATGACCCGGCCTGGCCTGCCGGACCTGAAGTCATAAGAATTAGGGAAGGCTGCGGAAAAAGAGTGAATTGACAGGTATTGAAAATTTGGCGGCGCTACGCGCGCCAATTTTCCCGATATCCCCGGAAAAAACCTTGAGGGGGCGTCTACGGCCCCCGGCCCGGCGCGGGTTAACCACTGTGTGTACTGTGTACGCTAACAAAAGCCTTGTTTGTATTAAAGTCGCCAGAATTGTCTACAACGATTGACAAATATTGATTTAAAATATTAATCTCAATAATGATGTCATTATCCCCCTCCCCCCAACAAAAATGAAGTTAAGTGACTTTTCGAGAATCCAATATCACCATCGTTTTCCACAGCACTTGCTTCATATTTTAACTACAGTCTACAGCCAGCATGCATTTGACAACTTTCAGAAAAGTGACACATTTACTTTAACCCTCGCCTAACGGGGACCTTTACTGATTACTCGCCTTCGCCGTATGGAGGAGGGGCCTGACAGACACTGACACAGACACCCTGTTAACTTCCAAACCAAGCAACATAGAGCAACGTAGTGAGAACCAGCATGTTGCCTGTCATGTGAGGAATCTAACGGTGTGCAATTTTGAGGTTTCAGGTCAACGGGTCTTCTGTACACCCCTGTAGCTCAGTGGGGGAGCGCTGAACTTCTGACTTATCCCGTTAGTGGCAGCCTGGGTTCGAGTCGCTTCGGCGCTCGCTATTTGCTCCTGACTGGGATGCTGCGGCCAGCTGGCCAGCACGGCGACTCAGGCGCACGGTGACGTCAGTGAGCGGGTGGACCGGTGTCCAGTATGGTCGGGTACGTAAAACTTTCGTCTCTAAATTCTGCCGGCCAACAGGAATTGCGCGATCGGGTGGTGGGGTCAGGACCTGAGCAACAAGCTCTGCTTAGCGTGGTTCTTGACCTCGGCAAGCCATTTAACAAAATATTCGAAATAAATTTATAAAAAAGGGTGAAGTTCCAGGTCAAGTGAATGACCTCGACTCAATCACATCCAGAATAGCAATTTTGTGCTGTCAGAAAACCTCAAAATAAGCAATTGACAAATGTAAATAATAGGGTATGTTCCTAGACCAGTTTTGTCACAGAAATATAGAAATGGAATTTATTTGTTCGTGTCTGGTACAAAAAGGTAAAAAAAAATGTCATGAGTTTCATACACTTGGGAGCCATCAGTCATCACTCAGTCAAAAAATAGAGATATTGCTTTGAGATTTGGTATGGGTATTGTCCTTTCACATATATTCTGTTAATGTTGTATACATTTTTGAAAAACTATATTTTTAAGTTATTTTTCAAAAACAATAATAAAGTTTTTTGGGGAGTAAAAAAACCTGACTTGTAAAAATCCGAAATTGCTATCTTAAAGAAAATGAAATTTCCTGTCTTTATTTTAACTGTTTGCAAATTGCTGCAAAACTCTAATTTCTACAAATTTTCCCATATTACAGTTTTTCCACCAGCATGATATCATTAAAAAGTCACATCTCCCAAACCACAAAACCAATTTCAATGAAATTTTGACAGCATATGTATAATTGTTATAACATCAGCTAATAAAAAAATTCAGCAAAATGTGCTGCATGTGTCAAAAGTTGTTCAAGAAAAAACTTAGGGGGGAGGGCCTGTCAGCCCCCATAAGGCAATGTTTACCGGTGTTAAGGTAAGACACTTCTTTATTTATTACTGTTAGAAATGGTAGGATTTTAATAAGGCAATGTTTACCAGTGTTAAGGTAAAACACTTCTTTATTTATTACTGTTAGAAATGGTAGGATTTTGAGGATGGCAGGAGCCTCATGACTGATTTTGCAATATAAAACAATGTGACTGAACTGACATGGCTATACATATTTTCAATTAATTTATATATCAGTTCTTATATAATTATTTTTCTCCATACAGTGAGTTTCATTCATTTCTTCAGCAATTATTAGCATTAGATATACCTACCATATTTGGAAAATGTGTTCCCATTTATGAAATTTATTTCTAAAAATGAAAAGTTTCCCAAATTAGACAATTTGGCCATAATTTCCCTGACTGATACAAGAATGCTGATCATATGTGTGCCATCCCAATCACACACTGTCAAGTGTCAACCAGTGGCGGCGGGTAAGGGGTAAGGTAAGGCGGGTAAACCGCAGCTGCCCCCCACTCCAGAAGTTGACGGGCAAACATATGATTTTATCCCACATAACTTGGTAAGAGAGGCCCTCCGAGAAGCTAGTTTAATTTATTGTTTACCTAAAAATTGACAGAGAGCCTGAGGTGCCCCAGCCAGCCTAGAGAGGAAAAATAGGATTTACCTAACTCTTAAAGGAAATAAGCTCACTTGATTGTTTTTTGTCAACATGATTTGATTAATTTTGAAATTACAAACTTCTTTTCATCTTGTCATAAATAGCCAGTACATCACGCCGATTCAGGACAGAAGAAGACATTAGTTTATTAAACCAAAACATATGCGTATTTCAGCAACTTCAACGAAAGAATCAAATGGCTCCAGCCCAATCCTAGTTCAAGAGTAGTCGCGTAAGATTACTGTATGGCCTCCCGAAGGTCCACATTCTTGACATTCTTTGTTTATGGCCCACATATGGTATATATAAAGGTATACATTCCTTCAACAAAAAGTCATATATATTCGACTGGAGAGCCTTTTCAGTACAGAAAACTTACAGTTAAGGATTTTTAACACGACCCTACAAAACTGCTATCTCAGTTCAAAACCCATGTTGAAGGTGAACTATTTCCTTAAAGCTAACAGAAGGTTCTTTGTAGGCCTGAGAGGGCCCTCAGAAGGCCCGGAGACTTCAAAATGTTATTTTGGTGACATTGTTTGCGACCATTTAGAGTAAACTGGTTATTGATTTGAGTCTTATTTAATCAATTTGAATTGCTCAAGCAGAATCCCTTAAATAAAAATATTAACAATTGGATCTTTTGATTCTTGAATTGTGATTGTTTCAAAACCTGCATAAAAACAAGGCTGATTGAATCAAGATGGTTTAATGTTGTTTCAGTGTTGAATCAAACAATGTGTTTTGATTATTTGAATTGGAAATAATAATTTTCTGGAAAATATAGCAACCTAAATCAGAGTGAGAGGAGATAGGCACCATTTCGCGCCATTTTTGGAGGGGGCCTTTTGGCTGAGGGAGCCCCCTGGGTTTCTTTGCCCCCCTATTCGAAAATACCTTCCGCCGCCACTGCTATCAACCTCATGACAGTGTACTGTGTAAGTTATTATATGTATACTTTTCAAATTAATTTACGGGCAATCTTCAAAGTAGGCACCCGTCGGGGCGAGCACTATAAGCTGGATAATTCGCAGCGATTCGCCGCCAGGGACCGCTAGTGAGTCAGTAGTTTTTGACGTTGAAAGCATATGATAACAGTTTATTGATTTTCAATTTGTTTCGCAAAATATTTATTTGTTCATTTCTTAATAAATACATGATTAAAAACTTCTAAGCGACTTAAAAGTATCCTGGCTCACTAGCGGTCCCTGGCGGCCAGCTGCTGCGAAAAATTCAGCTCTTATTGCAAGCCCTCGTCGGTCCGCCGCGCGCGCGCGCCTTGTTCAAGGTCGTATAAAATTAAAGGCCTTGTTATGCACAAGGTCTGTATAAATAGGTTATGCACAGTTTGTACGTGCATCAAGCTAGCAGCAGATCGATATTGCCCAATAGATATTCGTAAATTTATAGTTTTGAGGTCCGTTGCCTTAGAATCGTCTGAAACTTGCCAGGTAGGACCTCTTTGCCACGCTGAACACGAAAAACACCAAATCAGCCTGGAACACGGGCTACTTTCAGAGTTATACCGTTTTAAAGAAATACTGTTTTGAGGTCCGTCGCCTTAGAATCGTCTGAACTTGGCAGGTAGGACCTCTTCATCACGCTGAACACGAAAAACATAAAGTCAGCCTGGAACACGGGCTACTTTCAGAGTTATACATTTTGTAACATCTACAGTTTTGAGGTTCGTCGCCTAAAAGTCGACGGACCTCAAACTGGCCGGTCATTACCTGACTTTGACCGGCCAGCCGCCAGCCGTTCAGGTAATGAACGGCTGGCGCAGTTGTCACTGTGGGAACCCCATGGGACCCCCTCCTCTCGGAGGCAGGGGATTTGATCCGGGAGCCTATCCCCGGAACCAGCACCCCGGGAATCGAACCCGGGGCCGCTGCGTGGCAGTCCGAGGACATACCACGGAGCTAACGGCTCCCCGCTCTTCCTCTGCGTCTCGGCTCGTGAGCCCGCCGACGAGCCGGCCTCATGGGCACTTGCGCATGCGTAATACGACCTGCTCGGATGGCTCAGATTCGCATGCTGCCAGTGAGTCGCCAGCCCAGGCGGTGGCGCCAGGCATGACTACGGGCAGCTGCAGTCCTATACCCACCGGTGTCGATTTGTATACTTTGGGGGGGGGGCACCCCAAATGATTTCAAATTTTAACATTAGGCCTATAGCGTTGCATGGTAAAAATTAAATTAGTATCTATAAAGTTAGCATTGGCCCCCATGTTTTTCAGAAACCATTTTCAGAAAATGACGCCCCTCTCCTACCCGTTGCAACTTCTGAACTTGGGGTTTGGGCCTCAGGTACTTGGATGACCACGAGCCGCCACTGCAACATACACAGCTTTCGGCATAGATGAGAAAATATATTATCCCCAATATCACAAGAATGTCCTCTTGCACTCCATGCGGTGAATAAATGATCATAGGCTTTCTCATAAATACGCACTATATACACGCGACATCGGTATACAGTATACACAGCACAGCACGTTTGGCCCACAACAAGCCAGGACAGAAGGGCGGCGGGCTGCCTTGGGTGCCCAGACCGCTGCGGCCTGGGACAGGGTCCCAACATGGCGACCGCAGCGACCCCGGCGGCCCGAGTCCACCCGAACACCTGCCCGACAGCCACAGCAGAGATACAAGTCAAAGGAGACAACACAACATCAACGAGGGTAAATAATTAACACGGCCGTCATGGAGAGCACTATGCACGACACCCCGGGTAAATCATAGTTATCATCCGCTCCCGGTTCGACACTCCCCTGCATGTAACAGCGGCATAACTGAAACTGCTCCGTAACAGGACGTGTGTATACACAAGCTATACGCGGGACTAGACTGTGGCGCTGGCACTTACAGCTGAATGGATGACAGTGATCAAACCAAGCCTGCTGGTCCGACAAAGATACGCTATGTGACGGTGTTGGCTGTTTGTAAGTTGCTATCCGAAGCCCCCTCCCTCCTAACACCCATTATTTGCGTCACGGAGACTGATCATCATTACAACAAGCGTCCAACTATCCATAATGCATATCTTTCCATCAGGGGCTTCATTTTCGGAAAATGATTGGTAGGGCCCTAACTATAACTTTAAATATGTAAATGTCATTCTTACCATGCAAAACGTCATAGGCCTAATGTTAGAATGTGAAATTATTGGTAGGGCCCTGGCCCCTGACCCTACCAGGCCTATAGAAATTGACACCCATGCTTTCCATATTATCACAATAGCAAAGCTATTACGGTCCTTGTGAAATGTTATCCCAAGGATGCGTCCGTCGGCATGTATCACAGAAACTAAATTTGAAAGTTATTGTCTAGGTACGACTTATTAACTGAATTTGTTTTCATTCGTCGAGAGGACTGAAACGATAGTAAGCCCTTACTATCAGGGTTATTCGCGATCTCAAAAGGTTTCCATTTTAAACGACAATCTCCCTACACAAACGTTTGAAACCTAGTCAACCCCTGGCCGACCGTCGCCGCAGTACTCGCTGTGAATGGCCTTCTCCGCCCTCACGACCCACCACTGGCGGGCGTTTGGCATACAGCATCACGGACGGCTCTAAGACCCGTCAGAAGCGCCGAGAACGGAGCACTGCCCGCCACGGAACGGAGCGCCCCACTCCTCTGACTAGAGCGGCCACCCGGGCCCGTACCGGAACACACACACACACACACACACCCAGACACACACACTCACACACCGCAGCGATCCCTACAGGAACGCTGAATCACCGCCTCGTGGAATTAACTCATCTTGCTCATCAAGATGTCTCCCCAGTGATAGACCAGTGACTCCGAGTTCGGACTTCTGTCAATTTGAACCTCTGATTGTCCGCCCGACACTGGCACCGCGCGCGACACGGGCGGCCCGCTGGGCTCTTCACTTCACCCATTGTTGCTCCTCCCAGGGTACTCCTTCCGCCGTCCCAGCTCCTCGCTCCGTTAGCACGCCGCCGGCTATCCTGCGCAAGTGGCCGCCCGGCTATCCTGTGCAGTACCGCCGGCTATCCTGTGCATGCAGTGCGGCCGTCTACCATGTGCACGCCGAGCGGCTCCAGGAAGTCTCTGGCGAGCAAAGGCCTCCACGGCGGCCACGGCCTCCTGGTCCGCCGAGGGCCGCGGCCGCCGCTCTCCGACCGGTGAAGGCGGGTTCAGGTCGGCGGCGCGGGCCCGGCCGCCGCCCAGCGCCACGTAGAACGGGTAGAGGTCGGCCGGGTGGCGGATCGAGGTCATATGCAGCAGCGGCTGGTGCGGAGAGGCCTGCAGCGGCGCCGGGGGCGAGCCGCGACACTGTCCGACAAACAGAGGGACCGGGGTCACAGGAGAAATATCCGACATACTGACACCTCTGTCAGAAGGGATTTCGTCAGACACACAAAAACAAAGACACAAATGAACGGCTATCAGAAGGATGAATAATCAACTGTCAAAGCAGCTCGTAGCTGCGAGGAAAGAAAGATTAAATAAAAAAAACAAAGTATTGACTTTTAAAACTGTCCGGAACTTAATGTTTTCAGTTGGTTTCTCATGCACCAGTGATCTTTTCACCTTTGGCTGACCACCCTGCTCAAATTTTTTATTTGGTAGCCCGCATCACGGTCCATCGTGATCTTGGAACTTTACAAGAAACACGTCTTTTGTTTCGGAGTCTGTGGCAGCTACAATTTCACCCTTCATCTCCACTTAAGTTTTTCCTTGAGGATCTTCCTAACAGTCCTCTCTGGTTTTCCTGGGCGTCTTCCCCCTCCCCACCCTCAGGGAAAGCACCACCTAGGATGAGAGAGGTTTACGGTTGTACTGTTCCACCTCTCCAAGTTCCTATCACTTTACTATCTCTTCCCAAGAGTTTTTTGTTTTCGGTTTTCAGTTTTTCCATCATTTCACATTTTTTTTTTCTTCGTTTTTTAGAGTTTTAATCTCCCTCGTGTAAGGCAGTATCTCCTTCCTAACTGCTTCCATCACAAGCTTTTCAATCAACTCACTGTCCATCCCTGAGCCTCCCTCAAAATAAATCAAAACTTAAAAGTTGAAGCAAATAAACAAACTTAACTTACTTAGAAGATGAAAGTCTTAAGTCCTAGCCTTAAATTAACTGCAAGCAGAAACTATATCCTAATCTTACAAACTAACTAAATACCCCAAAAATAGCATATCAATACTCCATTCATAGTGCGCCAATATCGTCCGTACCTCGTCTCGGAGCCGGAGCGTCCGCACACGAGCACGTCAGGAACAGCAATGAACAGCAATGATGAACCCGACTCGTCACTCGAAGCCAGACTGACCAGGTCGAACACGAGATGCGTCAGCCGGGTAACGTGCGGGTACAAAGTCCCGCTGCTGCAGCTGCTGCCCACTGGCCACGGCGTCAGAGGCGACGGGCGACGACTCCTGGTCTCCAGAGCTGACAAACGCCCACCGGTACCTGGCAGAAACGCCAAACACAGAGTCAGGTCAGCAAGAGCCGAGACGGGAGACAACAGTCAGGTCAGCAGAAGACGGACGGGAGACACACTGTCAGGGTCAGCAGAAGACGAGAACGGGAGACACACTGCAGGGTCAGCAGAGACGAGACGGGAGACACCAGCGCCAGGGTCAGCAGAACGAAGACGGGAGACAGGGCCAGGGTCAGCAGAGACGAGAC
The DNA here is from genome assembly GCA_014673585.1 of Semibalanus balanoides. Lineage (NCBI taxonomy): Eukaryota > Metazoa > Arthropoda > Thecostraca > Balanomorpha > Balanidae > Semibalanus > Semibalanus balanoides. The sequence goes on from VOPJ01000291.1 coordinate 15,741, forward strand.
GGGAACAAAGCGCCAGGTCCAGCAGAGACGAGACGGGAGACAAGCACTGTCCAGGGTCAACAGAGACGAGACGGGATACACCCTGTCAGGGTCAGCAGAGACGAGACGGGAGACACAGCCGCCAGGGTCCAGAGAGACGAGACGGGAGAACACAGCGCAGGTCAACAGAGACGAAGACGGGAGACACACTGTCAGGTCAACAGAGACGAGACGGGAGAACAGCGCCAGGGTCAGCAGAGACGAGACGGAAGACACAGCGCCAGGTCAGCCGAGTACCAAGACGGAGACACAGCGCCCAGGGTCACACTGTCAGGGTCAGCAAGACGAGACGGGAGACACAGCGCCAGGGTCACGCAGAGACAAGACGCGGAGACACAGCGCCCAGGGTCCAGCAGAGGCGAGACGGGAGACACACTGTCAGGGTCACAGAGACGAGACGGGAGACACACTGTCAAGGGTCCACGAGAGAAGAGACGGGAGACACAGCGCCAGGGTCAGCAGAAGACAGACGGGAGACCACAGCGCCAGGGTCAGCAAGAGGACGAGACGGGAGACACAACTGTCAGGGTCAACAGAGACGAGACGGGAGCACACTGTCAGGGTCAAGAGAGCACGGAGACGTGAGACACAAGCGCAGGGTCACACTGTCAGGTCAGCAGAGACGAGACGGGAGACACAGCGGCCAGGGTCAGCAGAGACGGGAGACACACTGTTCAGGGTCACAGAGACGAGCAGCGCCCAGGGTCAGCAGAGACGAGCAGCGCCAGGGTCAGCAGAGACGAGCAAGCGCCAGGGTCAGCAAAGAGACGAAGACGTAAGATACACCATTAGCATGAGCGTCGGGAAGCGAGAGGCAGGCGCGTCCTGTAAAATTTCCGGATTTTAACAATAACGCTTATGGGCGTTTCCAGTTTTCACTTCTTCGAATTCAAGAGTGTCCTCCGTTCCCCTCCCGCAACTTTCAGAAAGTGGCGACGCCCTTGACCTTATGGTCCACCATCACGGTCAACAGAACCGATCAAGACGTCCCCTTAAGTACGAGACGGGCAGCCGCCGAGTAGCATGACAAAACTGTATTTTCAATAAACGGATCCTTTTCCACGGGAGCGGAGAATGTTAGACGATCGTGTTGTGTGAAACCCTCCCAGCCCAGACTGCTGGACTCACATCTGGAACTGCGGCAGCTGGTGGGCGGGCAGGGTGAGACACATGTCGAGCAGTTTGCAGGCCTCCAGGTGCAGCTGCAGGTAGCCCGGGTGGCCGGCGGCCGACAGACCGTTACTGCCACCGCCGCCCGCCGCCGTCCAGGACGCGTCCAGCGTGGAGAGACGCTTCATCTGCTGACTGCCGCGCCAACAGACAGACACACAAACATGAACTGACGTCAGATCGACAGGCCGCAGGCTCGGCTCTGTGACATGACCGCAGCGAATACACCACTGGTCGACCAGATACAACTACAACACGTAATCCAGATGTCTCTCTAGTCTCTTGCCCGTGCAGCAAAACGGCACACAATAATTTGTTGTATCTCCTCGCATATGTCCTTTCACTCGATAATATGCTGTTAGCTATATTATAAAAGAGAATAATGGGACTTTATCTTTTCCTTTAAGTTTCTGGTCGTAAATCGGTCGCAATGCAAATGACAATGCCTGAAAAGGGACAAACCATATGAAAGGTAAGAAAATAAAGCGAAACAAAACGAAGTAATCTAAGCTATATAATATACACAAGAAAGTAAAACGTTCAAATGGTGACAAAATACTTGTTACCTGTCCGTTCTGTGAATATTGCCGCAGTGGAACAAACAAGGATTTGTGTTACAATGCAATCCGTAGTTTACAATGTCAGTAGCGCGTATTGTCTCAGCACAGGACGGCAGTCTATAGCGACATTTACATATGAAACAACTTGCTTCACAGTCAACCTAATTTACAAACACGTTCCAATCATAATTACGCAGAGCGGATCGACTGACCCCGCCCCAAAAAAAAAAAAAAAAAAAAAAAAAATGAAAAAAACGCTGAGCCATCGTAAAATGGAGAACAAGTCTGGCAGGCGGTTATAAGCAGTACCACCCACCTCCCATACTCTTCACCAGACACAGGCTGACCTGAAGTGGTCGCTCTGCGGATCACTGACCTGAACTCGTCGCTCTGCATGCTGAGCTGGTGTTCCATCTGCAGCAGGACCTGCACCATCTCTGTGATGATGGACGGCCATAGGGAGACCACGTGGCGGGACGACATGCGTAGCAGCAGCACGCGGAAACAGAGCAGCACCGCTGACTGGATAGAGGGCGCCACCTGCGGCAGCCGCAGCGACTCGGACAGCTTCTCTGTTGGGAGAGAGGGAGAACGGTCAGAACACGGCCGGGCCAGGGCAGGACACAGGTCAGCGGCAACGGCCAGGGTACACAACAGGGCGGAGCAGCTGCATAGCGCAGAACACAACACAGCAGCTGGGTACAGGCATCGTGTATTGGGGTTTTAAGGCGTCGCGAATCGAGGTTATGCAGGGTACAAGGCACACGGAAGGACCGGACACGATGAACAGTTTCATTCGAGTCAGTCGTTAGTAACCTTAATTTCAATCAGCCAATTTCATTTGAACCACGATACTTTAACACCCTTAATTTAACCTTACCCTGTATCTCGGGTAGATGCGGCTGGTACTGATCCTCGTCGGAACAGAACACGACGAACGCCAGCCTCTTGAGCAGCTGGGCGCGCAGCTCGTACTCGGCGTCACGGGAGGAGAACAGGTTCAGTGTGCCCGGCTGCGAGACCACCACGCGCGCCAGCAGCTCCTTGAACGTGGTCTTGTCGTGCGTCATCATGTTATCGATGGTGGTCCGCCAGAAGGGCAGGCACTGCTCCTGCATGCTGAAGAAGGCCGTCTCGAGCAGCAGGTCGAACGCCTCGCGCCGCCAGGCCCGCCGCGAGTACTGGTACTCGGAGAGCGAGGCGAGCAGCTGCGAGCAGGCCAGGAACGAGGCCGTGTTGGCCGCACTGCACGACACAAAAACGAAAGGCGTTACAAACTAGGTAATTCGTCAAACGAAAAACAACAACAAACATGAAATACATGGTTACAACACAATTGCATTGATTCAATCAGGATACATATTTGAGTGAACAACACAAATCATATACAATTAATGCATTGTATCAGCTCTAGCAATTTCGTCAAAATCAATGGCGGAAACACTTCAAAGTAAAGGGGCAGATACTATGTGCGCTTATGATCTAGTTTGGCCTGTTTTCCACCCCAGTACTAGCTCGTCCGGACAGGCACCACAGCAGCTGGGAGCCGGGGGCCGGGAGGTGCAGGGCTGACCTGTGCTCCTTCAGGTAGGGTGTCACGTGACACATGACCCCGGTGAGCAGCGGCAGCACGCGGTCCTTCTCATCAGACTGGTACAGGACGTCCAGCAGCGGCGCCAGCAGGTCGGCCAGGATACGCAGCGCCTGCACACTCCACTGCGCCTCCGGGCTGTGATGACCTGGACGGTAGAAGAGCGCAGGTTTGTCAGCATGTGG
>VOPJ01000292.1:0-19274 GCA_014673585.1 Semibalanus balanoides
CACCGTGCACTGTCAATTTGTAATGCCCTTTACCGCGGGAGTGTGTTACGCCGATGTGAGATGCATATACATATGTCAAATAGTATGCCATGCTGTCGTTTTAAATGAGAAATGCTGAATTGAGCTGAACGAATGCCACCTCGCATTGAGAAAAAGGGTAGTAAGTACAATGCATCTTTCTGCACTTTTGCATCATTTTGTACTCATTGGTTAAGTATGTATACACTGACTAGTGATTATGGCTGCCTGCTACCTGATGCTTGCTACTGATGCGCAAACAAACTTCACTGGCAGGCTACAATATATTTTCACTCCGACATTATGTCCGCTGGCATTCTTAATCTTCTTCTCTTAAAGTGCTTTCAATGGTCTGATTTTCATCTCCACTTCCTTCAGGGAGTACTTGCCGCCTCTCCATTCGTTCCAATTGACGCCGCTGGCGCTGGTAGTCGGACCAGACAGATACTGTCCGTTCAGGCTACTATTGTAGCAATCTGAGTACCACCAGGCTGCTTTGAAATGCTGTGCACAGTTGCCTGTACTTGTGTCCTGATCTTTGTCTTTGGTGGAGAACTTGTGGCCGTTGTGAGTGCTGAAGCTGTCGCCGGCGTTGCCAGTGTAGTTGTCAACCGACAGTCGGTACCCGTCAGCTTTAGACGCCACTCTGAACTGCTGGTAGACGGCGTATTTCTGGCCACCGTTAAAGTCGGCAAGGTTTACTCGCAGCTCATAGCGGAGGTCTCGTGGGGCGGTCATCTTCCACAGGTTCCCCAGCCCCCACCAGAACTCGGCGTCTAGCTACGCCCCGGCCGCTCAAAACCTTCCGGTACCGCCGCCCAAGTTGAGTAAAAAATGATCCTGTTACGCGGCTCGAAATGTCGGTGCCGCCGCTGGAGACTGTCCAGCCGCACCGCCGTCTGTTGTACCAGGTCGCAGAAGCCGGCACCGGCGGCCGGGAGCGTCCAGTCCCTGCTTTGCAGCGGTGGATGCCGGCCCGGCTCCGACCAGGCAGGTCACTACAGCGCGAGGTTAGTAAGCGCTAATTATCTCGCGACTGAGTGACCTGGCCAGTCGTGAGGCAGTGGGGTCTGGGTGAGTGGGTCGGCACCGGTCCACATCAGAACTAGCACCATGCCGTCCGTCTGTCCGGTATTGTTATTGTATTGTATTAGACAGTTGTTAAAAAACACTCTCGATACATAAAAACGGCTAATTCTGAGTGTTTCGCGTCCTATGGAGGTAAAAGGTAGAGACATGTTTAAAAACGACACTCAGCAACAAGCACCACTAGAAAGTATTTAAAAATTACACTCACATACACACACTCACACAAGATCAAACACTCTCGCCACAAGCGCTGACATATTCATACACTACACCCATCATGCATCCTGTAAAACATCACCCAGTTGACGTTTAAAAGATGTTAAAGAAGCCTCGCTTAGATTCAGCGGCAACTCGTTTGGCCAGCTCATCCAGACGGGACTGTTGAGTATCCAGACGGGAAGACATACCCTCTAGATGGGAGCTGAGATTGTCCAGACGTGAGGACAGTCCATCCTGGAACAAGTCCTGAGTGTTCCGCTGAGATGTCAGCTCATCCACTCGAGAGGTCAGCTCGACCAGTCCGGTGTCCAGCCTGTCCTGAATCTGGTCGTTCCGAGAGGTCAGCCCTCCCAGTCTGGTGTCGAACCTGTCCATTGAATCTGTCGTCCGAGAGGTCAGCTACGGACCAGTCCGTGTCCAGCCTGTCCTGAAATCTGCGTCGTTCCGAAGAGTCAGCATCGACCAGTCCGGTGTCCAGCCTGTCTGGAACTTGGTCGTTCCGAGAGGTCAGCTCGTTCCGTTGCGGTGTCCAGCCTAGCTCCTGAATCTGGTCAGTTCCGAGAGGTCACTCGTCAGTGCGGTGTCCAGCCTGTCCTGATTTCTGGTCGTTCTTGAGCGTCCAGCTCCCCAGGTCCGGTGTCCAGGCCTGTCCTGTGTCGTATCGAGCCGCCAGCCAGTCTGGAATCGAGCGTTTGAGCCGGAATCAACACCGGTCAGCCGCGAAGCTCGAGTGCGTCGATCCGCGAGCGCGAGTTTGCTGACCAGTGCGCTTGATCTTCGCGACGTTGACAGCTTTGCTCAATGAGCCTCGCAGCACGTCAGCGAGCGATGATGTATAACGCCCGACGAGGGTGCGGCTGGCTGGCTCCGCACCGACCCACCGTCCTGAGAACGGTCAGCAGAAGCACCAGGCGGGCGCACTGCCGCGCGAGAGGAGACATGACGCAGCGCGACACACGGTGACAGACGGTGACACACTATGACACAGCGCGACACACACTATGACACAGCGCGACACACACTATGACACAGCGCGACACACACTATGACACAGCGCGACACTCGACTGTCCCGGCCAGAGACTGGTGCCGCAATGGCAGAGCTGGAAATATACACCGTCCGTTCCCGCTCTCCGATCCATTGCGCCTCACCCAGCGGGATGACATCCTCTTCCGGTTCAGGGCGCTGGAGCAGCCCCATTGCATGTCACCTACCATTGATACAGCGCAATTACCGCACATATGGCTGGCCTTGGACATCATGAACCCAACCCAATGTTTAATTACGCCAACAAAAACGAGCAATGCAAGCCGTCCGGGCCAGTGCAGCGTCCGCCATTTTTACGCGCATCAAATAGTTTTCGGTCGGTTTCCGGTTACGTTTTCGCCCGTCATTCTGAAGCGTTGCGCTGTGTGGCGTCATGTTTCGCCTCATGGCACTGCAGTATCATACTATAGCCGCGTGGGAACACCGTGCGGCGCAGTGGAACACCGATTTAATTCAAACGGGGTGGCAGCGCACAACGGCAGATCCAAAACTATCAACACTTTTTTCGGGAGGAGGGGGGGGGGCGCGAGTGTATAATAACTCACAAGTCAGTCACAAATATATATATATATTACCTACTTTTAAATGTGGTTTGGATATCATTCATACTCGGTCCTCTGAGGTATATTCCGTTTTTAATATTTTTGAACTGATGTGAAAATTTGTCCGAAAAAAGTGTTTAAAAATCAGAGAAAGCATTTAAAAGAAAATGTTGAGTGACATTTTCTTGCTTCTGGCTTTTTACATGATCAATTTGCATAAGACCTCAATTTTCTACGATTTTTCAAACACACATCGTTTTTCCAGCGACAATGGCATCGGCATGACATAACGTTAATAAAAAGTCATCATCTCTTAAAGTACTACACCTTTTCTCAATGCGAGGCGGCATCTGTTCAGCTCAATTCGGCATATCTCATTTAAACTGACAGCAGACATACCTGTTTGACCATATTATGGGATCTCAACATCGGCGTAACACACTTCCCGCGGCAAGGCATTGCAAATCGAAGTGCAACCGTGTCAACACTTGGTCACTGGTTTCAGATATATGCAAATGGAGCTGACAGCGTTCATTAAGATAGGCCATGTTTTTAGTTGACTTGGGCAAAGCGTCATTTCAGTTTCGTTGACGCAAAATTGACAACGCCAACATAATGTATTGTCGATTATGAATGCCCCGCGGATGTCCAAATTGACTCGTTCGAATATTGAACAGATGATATTCTGTTTTAATGGAAATTGTGTCAAAGTGCTTAAAACACAGTGTCTAAGTTCCAGTATGCCTGACGATATGACATGCACTATGCCACGTTCAGTTGAACAGATGCCGATTCGCATTAAGAAAAGGTGTACATAAATGCCATTGCAAAATTGTAGGAAGTCGTATAATTGGTGCAGCATATATATATGCTACACCAATTATACAGTACCATACCATATATGGTATGGTACCATATATGGTACCATATATGGTATTTATGTACAGTAGCATATATGGTACTGTGTTACGTTGAGATCTATCATCTAGGTATCATAATTTTCACAACATTGAGAAACTCCGGCAGGGGGGGGGGATAAATGTTGCCCCATGCGGGATGCAGGTCATTAGTTTTTTCACATATTTGAGCATAAATAAAAATATAAGCGATATAGGGTTAAACATGACCTATAATTTGACCTAATAATGAATTCCTCTTAATATCCTTTGAAACGAAATCAGCGAAAGTAAATTAAGTAAGTCAGCTTTCTTGGCGGGGGGACGTCCCCATCCGTTTTTTTTAACAGGGACACGCCCAACGTCTCCCCGCTTTCGACGCACATGTTTATAGCTAATAATGGATGGGATGCTGACAAAGAAATGTATAGGATGCTAACAGCATTTTGTCAAACTTAAAGAGACAACACACGTCACCTTAAAAGGAATGTTTCGCCTTTGTATTGCTTTTAAATTGAGATTAAACTTATCTTTGGCCGTTATTGAAAAGTGTATATTACTAAAACATTTTACCAAAAAATTAACAGTTTTTAGGCAAATCAATTGTGCATTTGCAAAAGGGTCTCATATGCAAGTGCCACCTTTGATTGTCTTAGATATCTATGCGGACTTTGCGTGCTACTTTTAAATGCTTCATCTGCAGCATTTCTCATTTCTGACACATTCTCCGCAAGTGTGTCCGTTTTCGCCGCATTCAGAGAGCTGCATGTCACCACCTTCACCATTTTTTAAACAATTTATTCCCCTACCCATTAATAGGTAGGCAGGAGTGCCCTTCCATGCCCATGTGACCTGATTACGTAACGTACCAGAAGACGAGTTTTAATAAGGGATATGGATATTAAATCAAGTAGGTCACATCACTCCCCGCTATTTTTGTTTGTTTTTTTGCTTGGAAAGGATTAGCCGCCACCTAGTATAGTAATTGCTTTTTTGAGATTCAAGCAGGCAATAGCCCGAAGCTAGTGGCGCCTACTCGAATCTCAGAACTGACTATAGTTAGGTATTATGGGGATAAGTGAATACCATTTTTTGTAACATCATGCACAGGAGCATGCAATCACATCTACCATGAGCCCAGTCTTCTGCACGTTTAACTGCCGTTCATCTCTCGGCCTGCGTACGTCACTCCTCAGTTGCGGTGACTGTCACTCCTCAGTTGTCACTCCTCAGTTGCGGTGACTCCTCAGTTGCGGTGACTGAGGAGTGACGTACGCATCCGAGACGTCACCTCATCCGAGACGTCACAGAGCGTCACAGAGCGTCACACGCGCACTCCGTGGCACACATGTGACGGTCGGATCCCGGACACGACATGACGCCTTAGTGACGCCGGCTCAGCGGGTCACGTGACCCGGTGGAGCGCGCCGGTGTTCGGCCGGCGATAAAACAGGGCCGTCGGCGTCTCCGGCGGGCACAGAGCAGAGTGCAGTGTTCGGCACCACCCAGACGTCAGAGAGAGCCTGTCACCAGCCTGAGACGTCACTCGCACTGTCGGCACCATGAAGACCGCTCTGGCGCTGCTGCTGGCGGGCCTGCTAGGCTATGCGGCCGCCACCGAGGTGATCTGCTACTGGGGCTCCTGGAGCCACTACCGCACTGGTAAGGCGGCCTCCACAGAGGTGATCTGCTACTGGGGCTCCTGGAGCCACTACCGCACTGGTACGGCGGCCTCCACAGAGGTGATCTGCTACTGGGGCTCCTGGAGTCACTACCGCACTGGTAAGGCGGCCGACGCACTGGTAAGGCGGCCGACGCATCGGTAAGACTCGTACCTACCGAGTCGGCTGGCGAAATGCTGCAGCGATTTGTTACCAATATGGCAGGGAAGTTCTAAGAGTTGGTACCATTGGAGTTCAGAATGTTGCAGTGTGATGTTTTCAAAAATCACGATATTTTTTCAAAAAAATCCCTCTCTATATGACGCTAATTTAGCCAGAAAAAAGTTAAATGTATTTTGTGTCCGAGTTCTACTGTGAAAGCAAACTAGGTATGCAGGCTTGAGTCTTTCACTGAAATGATCAGTGAACGACGGAGCTTTTCAATGAAGCGGAAATGTCATGTTAAAAAGATGAAATTGACGGAGCATTATACCAAATTTTAATCGGGATGAAAATTGCTCAGATTATAATGTAGAACGGAAATTATGGCAAAAAATGTAATAATGGAACTTGACGTAGGTTATTGTGGCATATTTCGGGCATTTAACAGATTGTCCCTTTTATGTGTAAAAGGTTACGCTTTTTGCATACTCAAAAATGGCATAACCATCGGATAGCTGTTCCTGTTACAACTGTAATATTGTTAACATTTGATAGTCTTCATCGCAATAAATAAAATATTTGGAATTGATACCAACACAACATTCTCAACTTATGCTTGAGTTTACTTTTGCTAGACAAACCGCGTATATTCACCAATCATTTGTAATTAAGCTTCGCAAAATAAAATGCAGTCGTCAATGTGCTACATTTGCATGGCCCGTTGTATTATAGAAGTGTGATATGTCGACTCTGAATTAATAAACCGTGCATCTGTAAAAAGTAAGATTTTTTCACCAAGCACAAAGTCATGATATGACTTAAGGGAGTGTGCCTACTGCCTACTCACTTTGGTCATGTGGAGTTGTTGACACTATTCTGTAGAACCTATTTTTCTTAATTTAGCCATGTACTTCATCTCCCCAGATTCACTATAGTTGCTGAGATATTCCAAATTCGCCAAGACCATTCTGGCGGAACAAAATTATCAATATTCACCAGAGAGATTTCGCCACTAGAAGTATTGCCCTTAAATTACAACGCTAGCATATATTGTTTAGCGCTGGCCAATAAAAACAACTCGTGAGCACTGATAGCAGCTGCCGAACAGAGCCTCGATAACTATAAACAAACCCATACATTGTTCGTATTGGTTTATTTATTGTCTTTGGTGCGCCATTATACGAAAAATCTTCGTTTCTCTGTTAATAGTGGCGATTGTTTGAGTTTTGTAACAAAACAAATGCAAAACAGAATATAAGTAAAATTTCAACTAAAGGGGCCCCAGATGTGAATTTTATCGTAACCAATGATCAAACCAATAGCTTCTTACAGTAAGAAAATATATTTGACATTTAAAAAGAGTAGGCATACTCCCTTTAATACCGGGACGTAAGCTATTTTGTTAACAATCAAAGACGTTTTACGACCACCAGGTTAAATGAATATGATGACCCTTTTCACAAAAATGGAGTTAGCACTTAAAATGGGAAGAATCGCTCAGCCTCAAATGACAAGTAAATCAAATCACATTCTGCTTGTCTCCAGGTGAAGTTATTATATATTAAAGTTGATAAGCGTTCCACGCTTATAACAGTCGGTACTCAGCAAGTACTCGGTAACGAATTCACTGTCCGGGCTAATATTAGCCAACACATCGTTATTTATCATGAAGGCATGAACTATATTTCCTGACCATTATCTTCTGCCAATATGTACCACACTTTTATGAACAAGCAACAAGCATTTAAAAAATTGCATTAAAACCGGCAGTTAAGTTTGGCCCCGGACGGTGACTTATTTGTTATTCTCGATTAATTTATGTATCTAAACAAGTTGGATGTTTTCCACACGAATTTGCAAAATACTTTTATTTTATTTCATTACAATGCACACATGAAACATTGATATGAAACGTTTTCCCATAATCTTTATCATTCAATAAACATTTCAATAAACCGTTATGCACTCGGCAGATTAACAATTTAACTTGGCCCCCTACGACTACGTATTTGGTGTATGCAATTTGTTAAGAGGTAATTCGATGGGAGGTATTCAACGTTGAACAGATTGAAAAAGCGTCAGATATCTCGCGCTCATGATAGTGAGAGCGCAAAACACTGATCATAATCTCCGAAATAAATATATTTACTTTAAATTTACAAAAACAATCTCGAAAAATGAAAAGGTGTGATATAATTTCACATTGAGACTCGATCAACTTAATATCATAAAAATTGCATAAGTTGATGCATATATTTGTATGAATCAAAAAGTCAATATTTCCCCTTAACCCGCAGTCCAACGGTGTCGATTTGTATACTTTTGGGAGGGCCCGCCCCCCAATAATTTCAAATATTAACATAAGGCCTATGGCGTTGCAAGGTAAGAATCGAATTATAATCTATAAAGTTAGCATTGGGGACCCACAATCATTTTCAAAAATCGACACTCTTAGCCCGCACCGTGCCGAGGGGGGGGGGGGCGTTTCAACGCCTCCCAAGTTTATTTTTCTTCTCGAGAATAGCTGGAAAATGGCAACTCAAAGTGCCATTGTTTTGATACAGCTGTTTTGAAATCAATTGCCTAAATTGTGTAAAATTCTTCACCTTGGGTTTTTATCGTCTTCTTATAGTCGTGTCATAGCCTGTGTGTGTGTGCGTTTTCGCTTTGAACGAGTGTGATTTCTTACCTGCATGCTATTGTCCCATTGTATTGACGAGATGGCCGTAATAGCCACAGTTGATGTGGATGGCCTTTAATGAAGTACTACTACTACTTGGGTCATCTCAGGTCAGGGAATCAGGTCAGATTACGTGACTAGACCTCCAGAAGAATTTGTGGTTGTACTACAACTACAGATTTTTGGGAAATCGGTTTCAAACGTAAAGGGTTTAATTAGACCAACAGAAAATACATACAATTTGTTTATCTCGGATTTGTGTTAATTGGTGACCTAAGGTCAGGTCAATCACGTGATCTCCTCATTGTAAGTCAATGGGAAATTTGCAAATGCTTCCTTTTCAGAGAATACGCATCGGATTATGCAAATTATTTCAGGATCATGCAACAAAAGGTCATTATTGATGACCCAGGCATAGCTTTTGCTTAATGGACAAACTAATTCAATTGCTAACATCTGAGGTCATCTGAGGTCACTAACACGTTTTTGTTAATAACTTTTGATCGAATAAAGATACGATGTGAGACCGATACCACTGAGTTTATCTCGTCTAGCCGCTTCCGAGTGTGTGGATTGTGGCCCACCTGTACCGCCCAATAACCTTGGGCTTGGTCTGAGGTCAATTCATGTTGAATACCTTTGACGGGTATTCATTGAAATATCTTTGATACTTTTTTATAAATTTAGTCTGAATGTTTTGTATGGATGTCTTTCCGAGGTCAGGACCCGCGCTAAGCAGAGCTTGTTGAGCTGGTCCTGTATGTACGCTGTCTATGAATTGTACTGAGTACTGACAGCAAGACTGATCAAGTCGCCACCTGCGTGAAACGTTGGCATGCATGTGTTCTGCCAGAATATCCGCCTGTCATCAGCTCTCAGAGTGACGCAGACGGACAAGGCCCCACGCTACCTGCAGCTCTACACAGGTGGCTACAAGACATGTCGTAAGCCTTTACACAGGACTCGGCGTTAAGCCAGTTTCCGAGGCCGATTCTGACAGCACAACTCCCGAGTGTCTGCTGTATCAGCTGACACAGCTGTGTGGCTCAAGCGGCCGGTTCAGCCTGCCTGTGTAAGAACAGGCAGAACGTCTGCGTGTACAGATAGGCATGGCATGGGTATTGGGTATGTTTTGTTTGGTAGCTATTCTGATATGACTACAAATGCATTTCCAAGCAGCTACACTGTTCAAGGGCATCGCGACCCAACACAATACCATCAATGCGGTGTAATCGGATCTTCATCTGTTTCCATAGTATGGGAAGACTGACCACTGCCAGTCGGCAGTAAATAAATAAGACGATATTTTTAAGATAATGGGCCTCAAGACATTTCCCTCATCACCTCGGCCTCGTCATGTGACAACGGATGTGACGTGGCCTGTGACGAATACCGTTGTGACGAATACCGCTGATCCACGTGACCAAGTCTGACCCGGAACCGCTGCTAGGAAACGGCGGAACTGCGGCCAATGTGACCACGACTGTTTGTTATCTACACAGTGAATCATGGTGCGGCTCACCCCAGATTTACCACAAGTGCCGCCTGTTTGAAGATGGCTTACCCAACACTGTTTGTTCACAATCGCCACTTCTTTGTGGGAATTCTTGTTAATACCTTCTGGGAAACCGCAAAAAGTGATTGGCAGCTCAAGGTCGAATCAAAGTTCACTTGGAAACGTTTGCGATACAGATTCTATTTTCGGTTTGTATGATTATTATTGGTAAATTTTATGCCACAAAGTCGCAACCGATGTTGGTGACCAAAGAAAGGCGAAGGCGAGGAGCCTCATGAAACAATGTGTGGTAGAATAGATATAACATTTATTAATAACTTGTATTATGGGACTTACACTGCTTTCTAAAATTGCTATCTTTGTGTAAATTGAATAGAGAAGCAAGCAAAATCATTCAAATATGAAACCGCAAAATGGTAGAAAAAAGCCGAAGATGATCATTCCAACAGCCGTGGCCCAGGTAACAGATACCGTTGTAACAACGTTGTGAAAAATCAAGTTGGAATTTTACGTCTTAACAACGTTGCAACAACGTCGTGAATGTTGTGAATACAAAGTTGTATAAACGTAGCTGTTAAACGTTACAGCAACGTTGTATCGTTACGATGTCACAACTTAATTCTAGTAAATTGGGAAGAACGGCTCGCAATGTGGTACAATTATATAAATTGAGCATATTCACCATCTTACTAAGATTAATGATCGACCACGTAGTCACGTTAGCTATGCTTGTCAAAAGTAACGTGAAGCAACGTTGTTTCAACGTTTTGTGAGCGTCACAAGGTAACGTGTTGACAACGTTCCTGGGAGTCTACAAAATAACACTATCACAACGTTGTGTAGTTGTGTTGCAACCTTGTCACAACGCAGCGACAACGTCAAATTGTTAGCTGGTGGGGTAACTACCTATATACACATGGCAGATAGAGCATTCAGGCAGCAGTCGTCACGTCGGTGAGCATGAGTTGAACAGGTAACATGCAATTGTACTGTCAACCGCCCGATGGTATTCAATGTCTTCGCATGACCTTAATATGGCTGCACCTTGCACTGCCGCCAGGTGCCGGTAAGGTGACCGTCGACGATCTCGATCCCCACAAGTGCACCATCTACATCTACTCGTTTGCCAAGCTCGACCCGACCACCTACAAGATGGACGTGTTCGACTCGTGGCTGGATATCTCACTGAAGGTCAGTGTTGAGATGCGTGCACGCTGTCAGACATGCAGGTGGGTTGTGTATTTGTGAACTTGAGCACGTGCCAAATAAGCGTGAGCGATCACGGGGGGTGAAATATTTTCATCGGTGCCTTCAACTAGGATGCTCTCAGTAGAGACTGCTAATTTTCGCTTTTTATTTTACCTATTTCCAAAGTCAAGTTAGATAAGTAATCCCGAAATAAACCATCATATTTTTGTAACACACTTAGGAAATAGTTCACCTTGGATTTTTTCAAACACGATTTGATTATATTTTGAAATACAACTTCTTTTCACATTGTCAAAAATAGCCATACATCGCGCCGATTCAGGACAGAAGCCAGAAAGACGTACATTATTAACTTTGTCAAAACTATATGCGTACTCTGCAACGTCAAACGAAAGAATCAAATGACTCAGCCAATCAGATTCGAAAGTAGTCGCGTAAGATTACTTATAGAGTCTGCCCAGGAGTGTCTTAAGCCTACATTCTTGACATTCTTTATGTAAGGCCACATTCCTTCGACAAAAAGTCAAATATATTCGACTGGAGAGCCTTTTCAGCCAATACAACTTGCAGGAAGGGGTTTTCAACATGGGCTACAAAACTACCATCTCAGTTCAAAACCCATGTTGAAGGTGCACTATTTCCTTTACATGATAACTTTCGCTACATTACAAATCATGAACGCAGCTGGCTGAGCGTCTGGAACCGTTCCCCTTCCGTCCGCTGGCAGGGCTACGAGAAGTTCGTGGCGATGAAGCAGACTAACCCGGCGCTGAAGGTGCTGCTGGCCATCGGCGGCTGGAACGACTCGCTGGGCTCCAAATACTCCACCATGCTGGCCAGTCCGGCGCTCCGCTCCGGCTTCGTCACCGCCGCCGTCCAGTTCCTCGAGCAGCACGGCTTCGACGGCCTCGACCTCGACTACGAGTACCCGACGGCGGCCGACAAGTCGCACTTCGCCGCCTGGGTGACGGAGCTGCGGGCGGCGCTGCAGCCGCGCGGCCTCCTCCTCACCGCCGCCGTCACCGCCAGCGTCGCCAAGATCGACGCCGGCTACGACGTGCCGGCCGTGGCCGCCGCGCTCGACTTCATCAACGTGATGGCGTACGACATGCACGGCTCCTGGGAGCCGAACGCCGACCACCACGCGCCGTTCGCGGCGCGCGCCTCGGACGCCGGCAGCGGCCTGGACCTGCAGTCGCTGATGGGTGCCTGGCAGAGCCGCGGCGCACCCGCCGCGAAGCTGGCCATGGGCGTGCCTCTGTACGGCCGGACCTGGACAGTACCGGGCGCCAAGACGCCGCCGGCCCCCGGCAGCGGCGCCGGCCTGGCCGGACCGCACACCAGCGAGGCAGGTATCCTCTCCTATCACGAGATCTGCCAGAACGTCAACAACGGCTGGACCGTCGTGCAGGTCAGTCGGATAGCCGAAAGTTGTAAAATTGAATCACAATGTGTTGGCGACAAGCTGATATCCTATCTGTATTTCCAGATAAAATCGAGTACGTGTAACATGTCCTGAAATCACTTTATTTGAAGCCTTAGAACGATATATGTATGCATTCGTTCAGCCTAATAACTGTCAACTTTTTGCTTTGAACAGGCTGTGTGAATATCGTCGTGTTGGTCTCTGTAGTGACGCCTATGACACCTGCTGTCGGCAGGATCCGTCCGGAAAGATCGGTCCGTACGCCTACTCGGGTAGCCAGTGGGTTGGCTACGATGATGCCGCCATGGTGGCCACCAAGACTCAGTGGGCCGTCAGCCAGGGATTCGGCGCCGTCATGGTCTGGGATGTCAGCTCGGAGGACGTCAGGTAGGAAACGTCCAGATCAGGTGGAAGGGAGCCGCGAGGATAGAGCTGGTATACCGATGGGCTTTGCTGTTCTCAAGCTGCTAATTGCCGAGCTAAGGTTAATCGGTCCATGTTTATCGCTGAGCCACTGTTTTTGGCCAGTTCTGAGGTGCTTCTCAGCTATAACGGCACCACAACTGCTTTCAGGAACACGTGCGGTGACGGTGTCTGGCCGCTCATGTCCACAATTCAGGCTAATCTGGGCTCGACTACCACTGCCGCTACCACTGCCGCCACTACTGCCGCTACCACGGCTGGTACCACTGCCGCTACCACTGCCGCCACCACTGCCGCTACCACAGCTGGTACCACTGCCGCTACCACAGCTGGTACCACTGCCGCTACCACTGCCGCCACCACTGCCGCTACCACAGCTGGTACCACTGCCGCTACCACTGCCGCTACCACTGCCGCTACCACTGCCGCTACCACTGCTGGTACCACGGCCGCTACCACGGCTGGTACCACATCTGCTACCACTGTGACGACGTCAGCGCCCGGAGGATCCTGTGAGTACTACACGCGCTCCTCTGGGTCTGCTGCTGTCAATGGGCCCACAGCGCCAAATGAGTATGCTGGTTCTGTCGGGATGGCGTGTAGGCATTTTTACCCTCTGTGTGACCAAGCCGTCAAATTCTGTTATTGAAGAACCTTGTAAAGGGAAATAGCGACCTTTTCCAACAACAAAACAGAGTTAGCACTTTAAATGTGAAGAAGCACTCAACTTCTAAGTAAATCCAATCATATTTTGCCTACAAATGCCCCCAGCCGTACACATTGGAGAAAACCGTAATGCATTCGGTGGTTCTTGGGCTCATACGACGAAGCATTCATGCGATTATTGAGAGCGTAATTCAATGAGAGGTATTCAACGTTGAACAAATTGAAACAAAGCCGTCATATACCTATGTCGCGCTCCCAATATTGAAAGGAAAACAGCAATCATGAACTCCGATTTTTTCTTAATTTTCCCAAAACATAATTTTCGAAATATAAAAGTTGTGGTTTCATTTTTACATTGAGACTCAATCAATTTAACATCACACATTTTGCATAAAATAACGCTAAAACATAGATCAAAATGTCAATACTTTCCTTTAATGCATCGAACACTGTTTTGGCCATTTTGTTCTGCTGCAGTTACGCTTTTAAAGACTGCAACGACAATTCGTTTTGGAATCGTGCATCCAATACTGTGTCTGCTATTATGCGTTGCAGCCGTGCATCTATTACCACTGTACGTCTGCTGTTTCTCAGTTTCGTGTCCATCGTCAAATGGTCTGTTTCCGGACCCCACCGACTGCCGGAGCTACTACAACTGCGGCCACGGGGTGGCCTATCACTACACCTGTGCAGCGGGCACGCTGTTCGACCCGGCGCTGCTCAACTGCAACTGGGCTAACCAAGTCAGGTGAGAGGAGATCACTCAGCAGTGGCCGGGGTGAGCCTGGCTCAGATTGGACACTCAAGTTGTTATGTATTTCATGATTTTCAGTTAGTTATTTAGAGCGTAACACTAGCCGGTACGTGGTGGATACAATGTATCTTTAGGTTAAGTGTCAGCCTGCGCTAACATGCCATCATCAAAGCCCCAAGGCACTAAACTTGAACTGTTAGACTTTTCGCTTTTATTATACTAAGTATTTATAACAATTATGTCCGTCCTTGAATTATGTGTCCCCACTTCTGCTATCCATGACAGCTGCACTACAACTTCTGGGGGAGACACCACCGCCGCCACCACCGCCACCACCACCACCGCCACCGCCGCCAGCACCACCACCACCGCCGCACCGGCTGGACAGTGTGAGTATACTCTCTTCTTGAACAGACTAATTATAACGTTTCGTTAGAGACTCCTATGCAATACTCTGTCATGATTCCGCCCAAATTAAATAAGGAAGTGTGGGTTTAAACATCTTTATAATCAAGTATGAATGACATTGATTCGCTTTTGTTTACACTACAGTAAATATATATGGTGCGGTAGTGCGCGTGCTAATGACTGAGACGGCTGGCTGCCACCTCGCCTGCAAACCTCGTCGGCTCTCCTGTGAGTGCAGATCACCTGACCTTTGTGGCGCCCCGTTCCAGTCACGTGTCCGGCTCCGACCGGCTGGTTCGCCGACCCCGCCGACTGCCACGGCTTCTACAACTGCGCCAACGGCACGCCCAACCACTACACCTGCCCTGGCGGCACCAGCTGGCAGCAGTCTATCACCAACTGCAACTGGTCCTCCGTCACCGGCTGCTGAACAGCGGCAGCTGGTCCTCCGTCACCGGCTGCTGGGAAGCTGCAGCTGGTACGGACCCGTCAACCGGCTGCTGATACAGCGGCCAGCTGGTCCTCCACGTACCGGCTGCGTGAACACGCGGCAGCTGTCCTCCGTCACCGGTGCTGAACAGCCGGCAGCTGGTCCTTCCGTAACACCGAGGCTGACTCGGGAAAGCTGCAAGCTGGTCCTCCGTCACCGGCTGCTGAACAGCGCGCAAGCTGGTCCTGCCGTCACCGGCTGCTGAACAGCTGGCAGCTGATCCTCCGTCACCGGCCTGCTTGGCAAGCTGCAAGCTGGTACTCCGTCAACCGCTTGCTGAACAGCGGCAGCTGGTCCTCCGTCACCGGCTGCTGGGAAGCTGCAGCTGGTACTCCGTCACCGGCTGCTGAACAGCGGGAACTGGTCCTCCGTCACCGGCTGCTGGGAAGCTGCTGCGCGGCCGTCACCAGCTGCTGGGAAGCTGCAACTGGTCCTCAGTCACCGGCTGCTGAGCAGCGGCAGCTGGTCCTCCGTCACCAGCTGCTGGGAAGCTGCTGTCCAGTCGCTAGCAAGCCATCAGGGAAAACGCTCGACTTGTACCCATCGGTTTTCATCCATCCGTCTTAACCAAGAGAACATTTAAGGCAATGACAAGACAGGGCATTTGGAATATTGTATATTTGGATCATTCATATTTGTATACTAGTCGGTAAAGATGTTGCTTGGGTTTTAAGGAATAAGATTGAGAATAATTTGCGATTATTGGTTTCGATTGTTATCTGTTTCATAATGTTGCTTAGTTGGCTCTCAGCTGTCTTTCTCGCGTCCTCTGTCGAGCGCGTCCCTCAGATGTCGCGTCCTCTGTCGAGTCGCTCCTCAGATGGTCGCGTCCTCTGTCGAGTCGCGTCCCTCAGATGTCGCGTCCTCTGTCGAGTCGCCGTCTCGAATGTCCGCGTCCTCTAATCGAGTCGCGTCTCAGCAGTGTCGCGTCCTCCTGGTCGAGTCGCGTCCTCAGATGTCGCGTCCTCTGTCGAGTCCGCGTCCTCAGATGTCCGCGTCCTCTGTCGAAGTCGTTGAGAATTGTAATGATCATTGAAGGGTTTTGGTAATATTTGTGTCAATTAAGCTGTGTAGCTGCCATTTTATTCCTTCGCGATTTACTTTTGTTCTTGGGGAATAAACCAATGATGAAACCGGACAAACTGATTTTTTTAATACATGTGTCCTATAGTCCGGAGTTTTATTAGATACCATAAGAACATCCCAATTTTGCTCTTACAATCTATCTGCACAGCATTCTCCCGGAACAAAATACACGGGTGGATCGTAAAACAAAACGCCGGGAATCCGTCCGCGAACAATGTTTCGTCATAAATATTCCAAATAAATTGTAAAATACATAAACATATCCGGTCCTCAATTTAGCATATTACTGGTGTGATTGTGTATAATGAAGAAAACACATGACAATAACTTTCGAACTGTTCAGCAGGTACCAACATAGCCCACACTCTTTCGTTATACACCAGTGGTTCCCAAACGATGGGTCATGACCCCATTTGGGGTAACGGAGCAATTCTGCGGGGGTAACGAGGGCCTGTGAAGTTGAACCATAAATGCTACGCTAAGACAGCTTTGATGCAGCCCTCGGCTATCAATATAACTTCTCGGTGCGACTTGTCGGCTACAAACCCCAGAATTGAGAAATAGGTAAAGAAAAGGGAAAGCTTTGTTTTTATTGCAAGTTGAAACGCTCCAATGGAAGTGCAGGGGCGGATCCAGCCGCTCGGTTGGGGGGTGTACAGCCCCCGCAGTTGCTGTGGTACACACTAAGGTCCGGCTTCTTTCTCCGCTGGCGTATGTTTGACGGCGAATTAAGAAACGACCGTATACGTATTGAAACTGCATTACTGAGAGCTTCAAATTGATGTTTTATTTAGCATTGCCTCACCCTGTGTATTTGCTGCTTTTAAGCAAAAATCTGTTTGAGCGTCTTGCGGTGAAAACTGTTTTTTTGCTTTAAAACAGTCCATGGACAAGGTAAAGGTAAACCAATGCGTCAATATATCAATTTGAAGCTCTGCAGTAATCGGTTTTAAATGACGAACGGTCGTTTCTTAAATTCCGCCGGTAAACATACGCAGAAAAGAAAACAATCCCGGACCTTAGTGTGTACATAACAATGCGGCATTGTACTATTGGTTCCAAAAAATAAGCGTCCTGGGTTGCCGGCACAGCAGTTTAATGTGTAGTATAACGCCTGAAAATTATGAAATGGTGGAGATGAGAGACCACTCATCTGGGCACCGTCATCTACATCAATCGCACAAAAACTTTCCCAAGGCGAGTATAACATTTCCCTTTAACTGGCTGTGCCGACCAATTAAAGCGAAGAGACGCTTAATTTTTGTAGACAAGTACATACAGTGTAAGGCAAACGGCTTGACGACACGCTCCTTGACCCCCCCATGGTTAACAACTTTATCGCTGGTGGCTGACGGCCTGTAAATTTGACCCCCAAGCTCCACATTTTTTTTAAAACATACGCATAAGAAGGTTATAAGGATAATCTAAGGTCACCAGTTTTGAAACGGCTGATAAAATTGCGTTCTCAACCCAGATAGAATGGTGTCTTTTTAAAGAAAATAGGTCCAGTCGTTCCTGAACAGTGAACAACCGGACAGAGGCCCACCGGGCTGCCTCATAGGGGCCTAGGGCCATTTCATAAAGAGGTACGGGCCTGTGCGCCCCTTGTGTATGCCTCTGGGCCCTGCAGATTGAAATATATAATGTAAAACTTTGACTTTCATTGTATTGTTTTCATTTTTAGATACAACAAAACAACGGGGGCCAACACGGGGCCACCTCAGAGGGGCCCCACCAGGCCGCCTCTGTGTAGGAACGTAGCCAGGGAGTAGACAGGAAGGTTGGATTATCACGGGGAGATACCAGGGAGTATCACGGGGCCGCCTAAGAGTCCCTTCCCCTCCCCTGGAGGCCAGGGAGCGCTTTTCGGTGAGCGCAGCGCGCCAAAAAAGGGCCGACGAGACTGCGAAGCGCGGTATCATGGACACTATCAAAGGTCTGGAGACCACGCTAAGCATGGTCTTGGGAGAGTTTAGAGCACTTCAGAGGCCCTTTAAGACCACCGCCCAACAGGACCCTCTCTGAAAGACCAGAATGCCCCATGGACGTTCAAAAGGCCCCTGTTGAGTCAGATGGGGCCTCTGGCTAAACCCAAAGGGTCCCCTGGCGATTCAGAAGGGTTCCCATGAACATGCCCGAATTGTGCTGTAACCAGCACAGAGGGACCCCTGGGCAGATCGGAGGGCCTCATGAAAGAATCGGAGGGGCCCCTGAGGCAGGTTAAAATGGGCCCCCTGGGAAGTAGGTAGGGTGACAAAGCAGCCAAGAGCAGTTTCTTACCAGGTCTTAAGCCCCTGGACAGACTGAGGGCCTCTGGGAAAATCAAAAGGGCCCTATGTAGGTCAGAGGGGCCCACGACCAGACTAGAAGGGTCCCTGGGCGGGTCAAAAGGGCCCCTAAACATGCTTATTGGCCTTAGTCAGCACGGAAGGGTCCAGTGCCCAATGGGGCCCTTTCAACGCTCGAAAGGTGGCCCTTTAAACAATCGGGAAGGGAGTCCTTTTTATGCACCACCGCCCCGGGCGAAATCCTGTCTATACGTGCCTGCCTCAGAGAGGCCCCACGAGGCGGCATCAGAGGGGCCCCACGATGCCGCCTAAGAGGGGCCCCACGAGGCCGCTTCAGAGGGGCCCCCATGGGGCCGCCTCAGAGGGGTCCCACGGGTCCGCCTTAGAGGGGGCCCACGGGGCCGCCTCAGAGGGGCCCGCATTTGGTAAGGGGGCACGGGCCCGTCAGCCCCCCTTGGTGGTGCCTCTGAGCCGAATCATATCGCCTAATGATGCAAATGATTTTCGAAGTCATCATCTTCAACCGAGTTCCCATGACGGTGCCCAAGGAATTATGTCTGCATAACTTTAATTGCTATTCTGAGTGCTTAGAATGTTCAAGGGCGGATCCAGGGGGGGGGGGGGCAAAGGGGCCATGGCCCCCCCAAACCCCCCAAAATCGGCGCAAATTTGACACATTTCCTGAGTTTGTCGT
>VOPJ01000293.1:0-19276 GCA_014673585.1 Semibalanus balanoides
AGAGCAGGGCAGAGCAGGGCAGAGCAGGGCAGAGCAGGGCAGAGCAGGGCAGAGCAGGGCAGAGGTAGGGCAGAGCAGGGCAGAGCAGGGCAGCGCAGGGCAGAGGTAGGGGCTGGGGCAGGGCAAGACAGATGGTGGAGCAGGGCACGACAAGGCAGAGGCAGGTTCGAGGGCAGGGCAGACACGTAATATTTTAATTAACAAAAACACTTAACCGTGCACAGCCGGGGTTTGCGCCAACCACAGACTGTCGGGAAGGTGGGGGATAGCCATCCCCTAAGGGCTAAGATCTTAAAAAACATACCGTGTAGCGATAAGCGGAAAACGACGTTAGAATCAGGATAACTAGATAACTAGAGGTTAGAATAGCTTGACACAAGTTCTATCGAAGTTACCGAAAATTATTCAGGCTGTCTGCTGTTTGACATTAATTTTAATTGCATATGTTATACCAAACTATACTAGAAAAATAAACGTAATCATAATATTGTATTAGTTTTATCTACCCACCGCAACATTCCAAAGCCGGCACACCACCCTAACCTACATCGCGAAAAACCTACACTGGTTCCGGCGCGCGTGGCGGCCCCTAAAGTACTCAGAGTAATCCAGAGTATCAGCAGAACTTTGCGCATTTATTTCCACTGTCCTTATTTTCACAGACTTGAGAACAAGCTTTCTGCGCAGTTTTCACAATTATTAGGCCTGACTTACCTACTTCCAAACAGACAATTCTACAAACACTGAACGCATGGGACCAACATTCACAGCGACGACGGTCGGTGTCGGGGGCTCTTCAGGCTAAGTAATAAGGGTATCGAGGCGGCGGCGGCGGTTGGCGGCGGTGCGGCTGGCGCTTGCGACCGATTCAAACTCTGATTTCACACTTACCCCCGGCGGTCGTGTCATTTGTATCACGTTTATGTTAGGAGAGGTGCCCTGATTGAAGTCTTTTGGACTTTTGCACCAATCCTTATTATTTCGTTGTGGTAACGTATTTTCTGTACTTGATTACAAATAAAACAAACAAACCTACCTACAAGCCCACTCAAATATCGTACAATCATTACAGACGGCTGTCCAGTGTCACCACATGGTCTGGCTGTGCTACTGCCTACTGGTCGCCAGCTGGAGGATCCTCGTCCCACCCGTAACCACGTGCATGCTGTGCGCCATCTAATTCGTATCGACCCACTATAGAGAAAGAGCCAGTGCTTAGCTACTTGAAAGGTTGAACGAAGTACTACATGGTCTAGCATTGTTTGCCAGGAGTAACAGACGCGCCTGTACTAGCAGTTAACAGCACCTACTGAGCTGTCTTGGTAATATCGGAGCCGCAAATGGTGAAATGCAGAGCACAGGTGTGGTCAGAGGCAAGACGAAACGAGAACGCAGCCTCAGTTGCCACCGAACGGGCACGCGCAATGTGCGAACGTGCAGACTTGCAGAGACATCCTGCAATGCCAGCACTTTTGACTGGCGTGTGACAGACAAAGATCGTAGGACGTCGAAAGACCGCGGCAAGTGGTCACAGTTGCGACAAAGACAGTTGACCCAGCCAACAATTAGCTTGGTCACTGATCGGGTACAATGGTTTAATCCCATTGTGCCCGATCAGTGCCCAAGTTAATTGTTGGCAGGGGATGATGCTGATTGGGTTTTGGGCACGCCGACTTCCACGGTCATTCGGTGCCCAGACTCACAGATGACTCTCCCCCTGTGGTTTTCGGGGAAGTTAAGTCGCTGTCTGCGTCTCGTACGGCTCCAGTCCCAGCAGGTCAGTAACTCTGTTCGGGTCTCGAGCTTCTCTACAGTTATCTCATCCATCGAGCATGCTTTGCTCGGTTTTTGTCACAAACACTGTTACACAATGTCACTCAGATATATTATATTTCCAAATATACAGAAAATGACGGACATGTTGCGAGCTTCACTCAGTCAGTCAGTGAGTGGGAACATGTTTGTGTCAGTATCGTTCACATTTACCACAAACTGATTATTTGTGTTCCTTTTGCAAAAAAGGTCAACGCTATCGCGAAAACAGCACACAAAAGGCGACAAATTAGTGCGGACAAACGGTGTCTGTAAACTGCCATGTTATCTTTGCGTCATCAGACTGCAGTAATCTTACGCCATTAGCAGCTGCCTCAAAACACCACACAATGAAGCATTCGTGTTGTTCTAATATCGCCTGTAAATTTCGCATTAAATGACATTAACTACAATCACACACTACTTGTAATTGCAGAATTATGTACCGATTAGCGCAATCTGCCGTCAGACGAAATATAATGAAGAGTTCAAGAGAGAGTTCTCTTGACACGCTGATTGCGAGTTATATTTCACTCTTAGATTGCTGAAAAGATGCGTGTGAAAAGCAAACCAGTTGGCGCCTAACAAGGGAATCCCAGCGCAGACGCATGTCTGGCGCGGCGGCAAATATGTCCGAGTAAAACAACGCATACAAAACACAATGTAATGTTTTCGATCCGTCACCACAAAAGCTTCACATGTTACCGATAGGCTTTGTTACCGATAGGGCTATCAATATATGCCGCAGGCCAACATAGAACAAACAAATATTATATTTACCGCTATCTACAGGAAAATGCAAGCAGAGAAAGTAACTGAAGGTTCACGTGGGTGCCACTCTACTGATGATTCGTCGGGTCGGGTTAACCACACAGATGCAGGAAATTTAACAAATAGGAGGTGTCAGTCGAGCACAGCAGTCCCATCCTACTAACTCAGACAAAGCAGGAGCGTGACATCGTATTATCCGTGGTGTCTTCCGCTGACATATGTCAACATATGTCGGGGAAATTACACAACCAGTCTCCGTGCTGGGATAATTTAACCGAGCTCAGAACGCCCCGCGACATAAGAACGGGAAGGAAAACGAGGGAAGCAATTGTATCGAACCAAGTAACACAACTAAGCAGCAAAGCATCACGACGTTGGTTGCTGCTGTTCGAAAACGCAAGATTTGCCCGCGTAAAAAGGTGCACTATTACACACACATTATATATTTTATTTTTGACACTCATTATACGGATGGATGGATAATAATTTACCCTATTAATCCAAGACTACCGAACGTTCAGAATCAGCTAGAAACCATCTGAATCATTATCGGAAACCTGGGTACTTGACACTTGCCAAATCCAACCCAGTCTACCACGTCGCCCATAACTCAACCGCTGCCTTTCATATACACAGCCGACATTTCCAGACATCCCAATATACCCATCTCTATTCACGCCACGCTATTCATGCATGTATACCCATTCATGCCACGTCGTTCGTGCCACGTTGTCCTCAAAATAGATTCGTCTGTTGCCACTTTCCCAGTCTCCCACCTAGAACCGCACTCATCTCTTCAGCATAACCACACTGAACAAATCAAACTCCGTAAATAAGACAGAAGTACGCATTTCCCGAGCACGTCTCGTAGTTCGTACCATGTCTGCGGTGCCCGTACATTGGCTCGCCATACTCCAGAGAAACCCTGTCACTGCAGCCTCCGTACAAGACGGGCCCGGGCAGGTGGGGACATATGACGGGGACAGCCCCGCCTACCACGGACATTAGGGTGACCTCTACGCCAGGGGCAGCGCTGAAAGACAAATTGCTATGGACAGGATATGACTTGGTCGGGGCACAACTGGACTACAGGGAAAGTGATACGATAGTAGGAATAGTCAACGACAAGGCTTCAGTGATCCATGAGTTACAGAGCGACCGTGCAAAAAGAGACGGAGGTCATTTCATTCATAAATAGCTATAGACGTGTCGTGACTACACATTTAAATAAGATCTTATTTTGATTAACAAATTGCTTAAATAGTAACAAAGGGTTGACTATGAATCTGGAGGACATCATCCATTCCATTTAGCGCTGATCATATCAGAGTCGAAAAACAAGAAATTCCAATACAAGCAGGTTCACTTATGCAATGGTTGTGGTTGTAAGGCGATCAGACGATACTATAGAGTAGGGTTTGTGATGACGATGATTGGTGTTTAAGGTCCACCCCCCCGACATCAAATAGTCATCTGCGGCAAGCACAGAGTTCGCATGACACCCAGGTCATAAGGGTAACACCGTCTTAGCATGCATGAAAGGGACTACCATCGGCATCAACCACACACACACACTTTCTCACCACTCCGCGTCACTCCCAGTTAATGACCAGCGCATCTTTGGCGGGGTTTTACGTTCGTAACCATGGTAACGAGAGCTGGGAGAATGCTATGACCATTGACCACTGACATACCCCTCCACCCTACGACCAACACCTACAGGCAGGGGCGGAACTTTATTAAATCGCTCGGGGGGGGGGGGCAATGTTAATTTGATACGATTTTTACTCAGTTCTCACCATGCAACGCCATAGGCCTAATGTTAAAAAGTTGAAATCATTGGGGGGGGGGGCTCGGGCCTTCCCCAAGGGATATAATGTTACAACCCTGCCTACAGGAGTATACAGAGATAACATCAGGAAGTCACACAGCACGGCAGTAGGCGCGTTCTTTGGTATAATATTGCCGTGTTAGAATAGCCTTTACCAAACACCACCTACCACCTCTCATTTTGTATCACACCACCATATGTATATAAGCACTTAATATCGCTAAGCCCCCCTCTGAACCTCACCACTCACACCAGGTACCCTACTCAAACGCATTGCCGCCAGGATCTGACTCATCAGTACCCGGGCCCATTGTCGGGACCCACATGTCGGGCCCCATGTCGCGGCCCCATGTGGGCCCCATGTCAGGCCTCAATCCCTGGCCTCATCCCGGTTTCCCAATCCCTGGCCCCCACTCCCATCCCCGGCCCCAATCCCCGCCCCCATCCCTGGTTCTCCATCCCCTTGCGTCCCATCCCTGCCGCGGCCCTGACCAAAAACTGCTCCCTCCCTCCCCCTGGCTGTCCCCCCTCCGGCGCGACTAGGAAGCCTCAAAGGCCCGCTGCGCGTGGGCGGGGGAGGCGGCGCGGCGCTGGAGCTGGCCTGGTCGCCTCACATCCACCCACATCCGCGCCATCAGGATGTAGAACCCGCCGACGATCTTGAGACAGAACTGCAGCAGCGCAGTGAAGAGCGGCGTGCAGCGCTGCACGAAGACGCCAGCGGTGTCGACGGCCTTCAGCAGCCAGAGGTGGACGTCCTTGAAGCAGCTGACCAGGAGCAGCAGCATCACCGTGATGAAGCGGAACACCTCCCGCACCATGGCCACGCTGAAGACCTAGAAAGGGAAGGGGTTGTGAGCCGGCAGGCAGACGATGGGGGGGCTGAGGAGAGGAGGGTGGGAAAGGGAAGAGGAGAGGACAGAGTCACGGAGACAGGAAGATTGGACTGAAGTGGTAAACGAAGCAGCAATAAAGAGGTAGATGAGGAGATGGAGAGTGACGGAAAGGGGCACGCGAGAGGGAATAAAAGTAGGCGACAGGGAAGGGAAAATGATAGAGAGAAGAAGCGGTTGAAGAAGGGAGAGGGGAGTGGAAGAGTGGAAGGAGAAGACAACATACGGAGTCCTGAAAAATTGGAGAAACAGGATTTTTGTTATAAATTTAGTCCGCCCAATGTTTTGTATGGATGGATTTCCGAGGTCAGGGACCCACGCTAAGCAGAGCTTTCGATGCGCAGCCCCTGACTCCACCCACCCGATCGTTACAATTCCTGTTGGTCGCAGAATTTAGACGAAAGTTTTTACTCGTGTGCCCGACATACCTGCGACCACGTGTTCCGCCCCGCTCCACATGAGCGGGGATTTGATTGGACTCACGAG
This sequence comes from Semibalanus balanoides, assembly GCA_014673585.1. Lineage (NCBI taxonomy): Eukaryota > Metazoa > Arthropoda > Thecostraca > Balanomorpha > Balanidae > Semibalanus > Semibalanus balanoides. The sequence goes on from VOPJ01000293.1 coordinate 5,794, forward strand.
GACGTGGAATATGAAATGAGAGAGCAAAGAGAAAAAGAATGGGAAGGGACCGCTATGTGATCTGACTGGAACAGGAACAGCCCAGCTTGAGAGGAGATAGAGAACAGAGAAAGAAAGACTACGGGAAAGACGCTGGCTAATCCAGTGAAATTGAGTGGGGACAAAGACATCTTGCATCACTACTCACTACGCAACAGGGCCTGGACGGTCGGTGCATTCAGGAGAATGGGTACCTGTGAAAATGCCTTAGTTTATAATCCCGTCGCTTAGGTGCTCTCTTAGTCAGAAACACTTAGCGTTAACTCGCGGCTAGAATTACAGTGTGATAGCCACCTGCTTAACTGAGTCAGAAACATAAAAACAGGTAAATTGCTTGACTGACACATGTGCAAACAATTACAATTCAGACGTATCGTCACCCTCACTCTATCAGTGATGATGATTTGGGAAAACCATTGTGACCGAGCATATGAGTAGATATAACTTTTTGGTGAGGATTGCACCAATTGTAATGATTGTAATACAAAAAAAAATGAGTTTGGGATGTGTTTGACCGGCTCCTGGAAGCAATGCTCCCAGATCAATAGTTTCCAAGCCAGAGAGCACGAGAGCACAAATTCCGAGCAAAAAGTTATGTTCTCACAAAGGAACATTGGCCACAAATGGGTTACGGGTGCCCGAACTGCACGGGTTATTGGCACCTCGCTCTGCCTGATCAGAAAACGAAACCTCTACTGGGCAGCACACATCATTTTCGTATAAGCAAAGAAGCTACATAAAATCTTCTAACCAAAAGTACTGTGCTAACATCATTACAGCTGCTCACTTGTTAGAGCGAAATACAAAGTTATTTAAATGTAAATCGAAGCAGCATATGCTAGATAAGCAATTTAGCACCCCGCTTGAATGTCAGGCATTCACATAGACAAGACTTTTTAATAAATGAAATGGCAACTTTGTTATGTTCAATGGTCGACGAAAAAATTGAAGAAGAACCACAAACCATGGTTATTTCCAAAATGCTGCTAAGTCATATCGTTCAAAATTACCTCATCCCCCTCCCCCCCACACACACACACCCTTCACATTCACATTCTACTAACTATATTAATCTTCTGCAATATCACCACAGGGACCGAAATCAGGTAAGCGTTGTAAAACAAAATGTTATTATATCGATCAAATATCCAACAGTCCTCACATCCTCCTATGACACGAACTTTTAACTTAATATATACCCGGACGTATTGACATTAACATGCTGCACAGTTTGCTTATTGGTGCCTCCCACACATTGCATTCCCTCTGAGGGAAACAGAGAGAAGCCCTTCATCACCTCACCTGTCTGAAGAGAGTCACTCCCTCTGCCCAGGGCAGGCTGGCCAGGTGAGAGGACGCCCAGTGAAGCAGATCATCACGTGACCACTCAGAGAGAGGTCGGCCACCGGCGGCCGGGCCGGTGCCGGCAGATGGACCATCACTGGAGCATACCTCCCTGAAACGGAGGACATCACGTGACCACTCAGAGGGCAGAGGTCGGCCACCCGGCCGGGCGGTGCCGGCAGATGGACCGTCACCGAGCACACCTCCCTTGAAACGGAGCGACAATCACGGTGGACCATAGAGAGAGGTCTGCCGCCGCGGCCGGGCCGGTGCCGTGCCGGCAGATGACCATCACTGGATAGCACACCTCGCCTGAAACGGGGACATCACGTAGACCACTTCAGAAGAGAGGGTCTGCCACCGGCGGCCGGGGCCTGGTTGCGGCAGATGGACCATCACTGGAGCATACCTCCCTGAAACGGAGGACATCACGTGACCACTCAGAGAGATGGTCTGCCACCGGCGGCCGGGCCGGTGCCGGCAGATGGACCATCACTGGAGCATACCTCCCTGAAACACAGACGATCACGTGACGTTTCCGGAACGAAATCGACCAACCACCGGAAGGAGGGGAAGGTGAGAGATCAGGTAGGGTTCAATGGAAGGACTATGTGATATTTGTATTGTCTTGTCTTGATGCTTTGATCAGGATGTATATCCGAGATCACGACCTTACGCTGAACAAAGCTTATTACGTGGAACCTGGCACCCACCATCCGATCGCTCAATTCCAGGTCATCAGCAGAATGTATTGGCCCCAGAGTTTTACGGACTCTGAAGTCTAACATCTAAGGACAGTTCACCAGGCCCGCTGACTTCATCTGTCCCTTGAACGCGGCCGCTGCCACCGGCCGCAGGTCATCCCGCCAGAGGCGAACCATCGCGCACCGAAGCGACTCGAAACCACCTTGCCAGGATATTCAGATTTTAGCGCAGCTCCTGATGAGCTACAAGAGGCAGGATATTAACCAGATGCCACTCTGGAGAAATGGCTCCCAAAACAGCAATGAGTCTGAGAGGGAAGGCAAACATCTTGTTTTAAGAACCTGCACCCACTTCTGATCAGACATTTGCATGGATCTGAAAGAAGGATCTAATGATCCCAGAGGATCTCTCGACAAAAGGCAATGTTGGATCTATGATCCTACTGGATCCCACGACAAAATACAAACAGTGGATCTTGGATCCCAGTGGATCCCTCGATTACATTTGGCAACGGATCTTGGATCCAAAAATAAACAATTAAAATAGATCTGATCCAAACGAATATCGGATCCGACAGGAATAGGATCCGACATCCGTAGTGTCAACCAGTAGTGTTAATACATTATGCCATGATTTAAGTATTTCTTGACAAAATCTAACTAAGGGCATACATCCATGCTAGTTTAATTTAAAACAAAATGAAATGTACTGACAATTAGCTAATATATGGGTTCCGAAAATACATATCTCTATAGTGGCGGGACTGGTATCCCAGTGGATCCCAGTGCAAAGTGGTGCCTGCGATCTCGGATCCCGGCGGATTCGTCGACCAATGTTGAAGACGGATCTATGATCCCAGTGGATCCATCGACAAATTGTTAAGGTGGATCTATAAATCTACTGGTGGATCCGGGATCCAGATCCCAGATCAGATCTCGGGATCCGTTTTCGGGATCCGAGGACATGTCAGCTTCTGACACTGGTACCCAGCCAGCTGACACTCTCGTTCGTTCTGACGCTGCCTTCCATACCTGAGACATTTGATGCGAAGCTCGAGGCCGTCCGAGCTCCTGTATTTGACGGAGCGCACCAGGAACCAGTAGTGTCCGAACGGCATACCCTCCGCCAGCTCGACAAACAGGCTGATGCTCTCAGACTGCTCTGTGGACGCATACATCACGTCAGACACATCAGCAGTGATTCCTGTAACATCATCATCATCCTCACCATCATCAACACATACATCACGTCAGACACATCACAAGTGATTCCTGTAACATCATTTTCCATCATCCTCACCATCATCAACACATACATTCACACCACGGACACATCACGAGGGATTCCTCGTAAACAGTCCAATTCATTCAATTCCTCACCATATCAACACATCATCAATCAGACACCATCACGAGTGATTCCTGTTAAACTCATCATCCATTCCTCACCATCATCATTAAACACATACATCATATCGAGCACACATCACGAGTGATTCTGTAACATTTCATCTCATTCCTCAGCGCATCATCAACACATACATCATAGGCAGACAATCAGCAGTAGGTTCCTGCTACATCATCAGATGCAGGACTGATTTAGTGGCGGCATGGAATATGTTACAAACATTCATGTCAGGAGAGCTTTAGAGTGAGTTATGTGTTACTGGATCTGATTTCTATGGACAGCCATTATAATATTTTATGTTGAGCCTCAGAAACATGCATAGTTTGATCGTCACATCCAAACAAACTTGTCACAGGTCATGGTAGCATGGCAAAGGCATTGATGAGCAGTGAATACACGCTTCTGATATGACAGTAGTGTAGGAAGTTATGAAAAACTGAAACATTTTACTAATTTACTTATCCCCTCCCACATCATCAACTAAGCTGCCCTGATAAAGGCCATAATTTCAAACTGACACCCAACATTTCACCTGAGATGCAGAGTTGGTGCATATATTGGACATGTGCAATTGTATTTCAAAACTAGATTTTGAAATATATATATATATATATATATATATATATATATATATATATATATATATATATCCCAGCTGCACTGGAAAATGTTAAGCTTATACTGTTGTTTAGTAGATTGTTGCATTATTGAGGTTTAAAAATTGTTACATAACAATTTTAGTTTACATGAGATTACAATAATAACCACATGGAAAAACTACACATTTAAGATACATTCATATATAGACATACTTTTGATTCCGATCCAAACATCTTCATCCATTTCTTTCTTACAGTGCTTGATAACTTCCTTGAAAATTTTGATGGCACTTTTCTCTACTTCATCTATGACCAAAACATCCCTGAAAATATTGGAAAGGTTACAAGAACAAAGTAAAACACATAATTTTAGACCGTACAAACAACAGCTAGGAGTTCAATAAAAATCAGAAATATATTATATATTCTTTAGAACTTCTGAACAAAAATTATAAGGGGATTGACAACGCATGCCGTTCTTGAGCAAATTCTGACAGGACTGGCCAGAATATTCTGGCCAGGATGAGGGAAATGAAAAAGCAGCTTAAGCCAAAATGGTAGCAGCCTCACCATAGAACAAATTTGCTGGTGACACATTTGAGGCAGACATGCCATGTAATATCCAAAAGAATGCTCCAAAAAGGGTCAAAACACATAATCGGAACGCAGACACATTCCTATTCCTATATTCAGAATATTCTAAAGAATGTGGCCCATATCCACAAACATAACAACACATCTTAAGAAGAATCAGACAGACACTGTCATTATAGCAAACTTATGATGCAGCAACATTGAAACAACAGGCATTTTATTTTGACATAAGTGTTCTACTGCATGATGATAATTTCAGAATATCTTAGATTGAATATCAAGCTGGAAATATAAACAGTACTGCTTTGATCAATCTGTGGGAAACAAATATGAGTAGAAGCTGGATATCTGAAGCAACAAAATCAAATTTCAAGCATACTGATTTTTTACTTGACAGGCCACGCACACATGCAAAACAAAATTATATGCTCAATCAGTCATCAGATAAAACATTACCTGTAACTCTTCAGGAAGTCCAAATAGCGCCTTTCCCTGTATTCTGCTGAGAACACTGTCCACTGCAATCGTTCCTTGATATAAAGAAGAGGCAGACTTAAATTTGATGATGATCCTTCAAAACTATGCATATTTTGTCTCTGCCTGCGAAGTGATGCAGGTGATCCATCAGAAACCATGCTTGCATTTGAGTTCTTGCGGGCTCTTGGAAATGGAGGAATGTCTTCCTGCATAGGCGAGCTCCTTCTGTACTGTGTTTTTGGAAGTGCTTGGGCCATTTCCAATAACCAGGCGGAGTTTGGACTCCGATCAACAGTGACTTTTCAGACTTAGCACAACACTACGGCCGGCTTTTCCTGTAAAGTAGACAGCCCACACAGACTGGACTGAGACATGGACGTTGTTGATTTAGATTACAGAAGCATAACACACTCGTTATCACCACGTCTCGAAATTACAAAACAACCATAAAAACTGTGCAGGGCCTTTCAAAGCTGCAGCAACAACGAAAGGACACGTCCAAGAGGCGATATAAATAGAACACGTCCAAGGACACGTCCACGTCAAAATATGAGCCTGTTGTGATATAAATATAAGTTATTATGTATCGTTTTCAATATAAAAAATTATTAATTTTTATTTTAGATTTAAAAAATCAAATAATCGATAAGTATACATAAATAGGTCTACGTAGAGGATGTAGTCTCACAAATACGTGTCACCACGGTTCCCTACGTTTGCTTTAGAGTGTGTTCGATCGAGTAAACCGAAAAAAGCTGTCTGAAAGGTTGTCGCGTCTGCGCCGTTATTGTTTTTAAACAAAACTTTTATTTTATAGCAATTAATATTTTGAGATCGCTTTGTTTTGAAAAGTACGATATATTTTGTTAGTTAAAATATTAATTTAATTGTTTACTATTAAAATAAAGTAAGTTATCACAAAAATCATATTAAATAAAATGTAAATAAGTATGATAATAAAATGTTCGTCAGTTTCAGGGCATCTGCATCACCTAAACCAAACCTTGATAACCGGGTCTTCGTTGTTTTGGTATGCATTGTTTGTTGTTGTTGTTGATTCTGATAGGGCCTTGGCATCGTAGTTTATTCCGGTTCTTTTAGTGTATATGTGTTTTGTGGTTATATCAACGATCGTCCCACAGCGTTTTTATACGTCTCAAAATTTAACTAGGGATTAGCTAATAACTTGAACTAATGGTCCGCCCCAACCCCCTATGTCAGTTGGGCAAACTGCAGGGAGCCAATCTAAATATTGATTAATCAATATATAGATTGTGACATCGAAATGGGCGGGGAAATGCCCTTATAAGGAGTGCCAATCAAAATTTAGATTAAAGGGACAGTGCCACCTTAACATTATATTTGAGTTGAGATAGATATTTTTTGTGCTAGGGATTGAAATTATGCATAGTATAAGTTAAACAACCACTGAGGTCGAATCACAAAGCAAATTTGAGTTTGGTTTTGACATCTGTACACATCCCCAGTCCCCAGTGTATTTGAACGGGGACCCTGATCCCGGATCCGATGATGTCATCACTCTTTACTTCAAATGTTGGATGAATAGTCGACTTGTTTTAACATTTGGCTATACATTTGCCGGTACATATGGCAGCGTGAAGGTTTTCTCTATTCCTGAAATTCGTTCATATGACGTCATCAGCCCAAATAATATAACTCATCTTTTTATTAAATTGAGCACTGTTTGTGAGAAACAAATGCCATAATCGTGTTCGGCAGCAATTGCTTCATTTTTAGCACAACAAGCGGCGTACATCTGAGAACTTTTGGGCAGAAAGGATACCGCAGTGATACTCCTTATTTCACTTTCTGTACATGACATATAAATTTCATAATCTCAAACAGTCTCACATCACCGGTTCAAAAAGTGCTGGCCTTACTGGCAAATTTGTTCTACTACCCCAGCACATGAGGTGAGCTTTTCTGAAAAGTTTTGGGAAAAATTGGATCTTGTATTGATAATTCTGTTGTTTTCGTGGCAAACAAGATTAAAGTTATAATTTTTACATGCACACTCAAGAAATCTTCAACTCTGACAGTGTTTGCATTGCTAAGGTGAAAATAACTTAAATGCCAGGAAACCTTCAAATCTGACAAAGGATGAAAGAATGGTGGGTAAAAAACCAAAATTTGGTGCGGCAAAACTAAAAGCTGGTGGGTGCCCCATCATTTGAATGGGAAACTCCATCATTGCCCCCAGATTAGATGGATTTTAACATAGCAATAAGCCCTATGGGAATGAGGGAGGGGGCAAAGACCTGGCTGCTCCCTCCAATATTGTTTGGTAATACCCAATCCTATGTTCACAATATATAGTGCTGAAATGTTTGGTTTATTATGAGTTGAAAATGGATTGCCTTATTTTCCAGGATTACTTCAGATGCCTAATATGAGTGAAACCTGCATCCTCATTCTTGCCAGAGGTGGAAGTAAAGGCATTCCCAGGAAAAATATGGTTCAATTTATGAACCAGCCCCTTGTTTGTCATTGCATTTCCACTGCACTGATGGTCGAAGGTCAGTTTCTTCGCAAACATGCAGGCAATGTTGATAAGCATGATACAATTGCATGTGCTGTAACAATACCTCTGAAATCATGTCACAGGTGGTAGCAATGCTATCTAAATACAGAAGGTAGCTTGTCATAGGTAGATGTTGCTGTGTCATTTCCTGTTTCCTATTCCTGATTCTCCTCTCTGTTGTAGTTATCTGCTGCCTAGTCACCACAACCTGGTTCCTGAATCATCTCAAGCTTTTGTATAGTACTGTTATGCTGCACCCTGAGCCTTTAAGATTTCTGCCGTGTTTTGGAAATTGTATGTTTTTTCATGTCTATTTGTTATCAATCAGATTGCATGTTCATTTTCCATTATATTATGTTTTTAGTTGATATGGAAGGAAACACTTTTCGGGTCATATAAAATAAATAAATAATTGGATGTCGTCATTTACAAATTGAGGTCCAAATTTCTTAATTCGCTCTGGTTTTTCGAAACGAATACTTTCTTTTTTGGCCCGTGGTCATGGACCGGCGATGACGTCACGATATAGCAGTCCGGTTGTACTTGTAGGCGAATACAGCGGCACATGTCTTTCGTAAGTAACTCGTAAACGAAAAGAAGCAGGTCACTGCTACTTCGTGACATTTAAGCCAACACAATAGCAGATCGCTTGGCACCAACAAATCGCAAATCGGTGGGTAATTGTTTTAGTTACATGGATTTGAAATTGAAGATGGCGGCGATAATCGCAGTCGGCGAAGCGATAAAGCAGGCACCAGCAGTCAGATCGGGATGATTCAAACGCCATCCGGCGTTTGAATCATCTCTGGGTAATCTGATGTCAAAAACATATCATTGACCCCATTATGGTGACCTATGACGTCACAGAGAGGAGAGGCTAGGCCAAATTAAAACATGTCTAGTTTTGACCCCATGATCTCATTTGACCTTTAATATATTGACCTAGGGTCACCCAAATTTTCAGAAAATCAGATAATCATTGCAGCTACCTATCCTGTAAGTTTGATCGCTCTAGAGCTCGCATTCTTTTGGGGATCTCAGGGAAGGTGCGCAAAAGTGCCCCTCTCCTTCAAATGCGCGTTAGTAGCATACTAAGTAAGGGGGGCTGATCAAACTAACAGGATAGGTAACTGCTTTGATGCTCTGCATTTGCTGAAATGTGGATGACCCTAGGCCAATATCTTCAAGGTCAAATGAGGTCATGGGAGTCAAAACTAGGTATGTTTGAATTTGACCTATCTTGACCTCTCCGTGACGCCATAGGTCACCATAATGGGGCCAATGAGATGTGTCTGACATCAGGTTATCCAGATATGCCGAATGGCGTTTAAATCACCTTGATCCGACTGCTGGTAAGGGGTGCCCGAGATATCGCTTCGCCGGCCGCGATTCTCGCCGCCATCTTTTTCAAATCCATATGACTAAAAAAATAGACATATTTTTTTGTCAAATCATCTGCTTTTCTGTTGGCTTAAAGGAAATAGTTCACCTTGGATTTTTTTTCAAACACGATTTAACTATATTTTGAAATACAGCTTCTTTTCATAATGTCAAAAATAGCCATACATCACGCCGATTTAGGACAGAACGACGTACATTATTAATTTTATCAAGACTACATGCGTACTCTCCGCAACGTCAAACGTGGCTCAGCCAATCAGATATTCGAAAGTAGTCGCGTAAGATTACTGTATAATACCTCTGCCAGGGTGCGTGATGCCACATTCTGAATTCTTTATTTATGGCCCACATTCTTTGACAAGAAGTAATTATTCGGGCTGGGAGCCCTTTCAGTCCGAGAAAAGCTTAAGTTAGGGGTTTTCTTCAACACGGGATACAAAACTGCTATCTCAGTTCAAAACCCATGTTGAAGGTGAACTATTTCCTTTAAATGTCACGAAGTAGCAGTGGCCTGTCTCTTTTTGTTTACGAGTTATTTACGAAAAACATGTGCCGCCGTATTCGCCTTCTACCGGACTCCTATATCGTGATGTTACGAATTGCTCAGCCATTTATTGAGCAGTATGTTTTCCTGTGTTTTTCGTTCGTTAATGTATTTTGGAATTAAATATTAAAGCTTTAAGCTAAACATTGTGCATCTTGAACACTCTAAACACGGTACCTTGCAAAACACGGTAACACGGTAACACGGAAACACGGTACCTTGCAAAACAGGCCCCTTCCCTAGTATTGTTATCCCTGCCAGATGTTTGTTTTTGTCACTCAAGGAATGCTGACCAAATGTTATTTTCAGATCATACTCTGCATGCTCCATCTGCAGTTCTATTTATGGATGCTCGACCTGCCCTGTAGCATTCTGTGTGTGGCTGGTCATACAATGGTGAGACCCAGTCATTGGAGAACATGCCGCTCAGCTACATTAGCATTTTGCATGTCATTCATGACATTGTATCTCAATTTGTAGACTTTATAACACCTTTGCCCCGATCTGTAAGCTAGTTGAAACAGTGTGAACCTATGTGTTAAGTCGGGGGTGAATGTGTGTTGTGGTTTGGCATGTTATGTAAAGCTGCAGTTATAACATCGGGTAAAGTTCTCACTTCGCCCTTCACTTTGGGGGGCCCTAAAGCATTTTCAGAGTTCATTTGGCGGGTGGGGCACATGGACAGACTTGTTGAGCTCGTGGGTTCCCTGATGAAACGTGACGGGTTGTTGCCAGTGACTGGGACCGACTGTGTGTTGGCAGGGGGCGAGCCTGTTGGAGAGGGGGGGTATGAGGTGCAGCCTCGCATGGGGCGCCGAGAAAGCTTTTGTTGCACTATTCTATGAATGTCTTTATGATTCCTGTATGTGGTACTGTGTCGATGGGATTGGCTGCTGTCATGGGTGACTGGCAGGAGTTCCGTCTTGCCTGTGATGGACTCTTCACTGAAACCCAATCAACAGAGGTATGTGTGTTAGAACTTTCCTGTGCAGAAATCGGTTACTCGATCATGTTCGATTTGGTAACAGCATCCCGATCATCTCGGACTCGGGTGTGTCAAAAAGCGATAATCCATGGGTGTCACACAGTTGTAACGCAGCTCGAACCGCACTCTAACACCCTGGCGGTGAAACCCTCCCACCCACCCCGGCAGGGTGGACTCGGTCTGGGTATCTACAGATGACGCTGAGATCGCGGCGGTGTCGGAGGACGCCGGGGCGCTGGTCCACTGGCGCAGTGCTGCCACCTGCACGGACACCGCCTCCTCGATCTCCGCTGTCCTGGAGTTTCTGCAGTCCAGGCCTGGTCAGTGGGGTCAGCTAGCAGGGGTCAACCGTGGCTCATGACGTCACCGTTTGTGTGGTGTATACGGATTGTGGATGACTGCTTTTGGTTGATTTTCTCTTTAAAACGTAAGCGGGCTTAAACTTCGATACGAGCATATGCGTTTACACTGTACAATGAATTGGTTTTAACTAGTTAATTTCGCCAGCTGTCTCGTAATTGCCTGCTTGTTTACTTTCGAGGTTGTTACTTGTTGATGACGATTGGGGCTAACAGACACCAGAGGGCTAACTGCTGCCTGCGGCACACTCTGTAGGGTATCGGACGTTAGTGATATCCTCCTGAGTAATGTCTCGATAAATGCTGCCTCTGACAATGGCGCCCATTGCTGCCTCTTTGCTGTTGTCCCTGGTTGTGGGACAACCTCCAACTGTCTATCTATGGTGCTATTTGCCGCCCCTGCTGCTGTTGCCCCTGTAGGATTGTGTGCCCTCTCGTCATCTCCTGTAATGCTTGCTCCCTCTCTCCTGCCTTCTGTGGCCCCCCCTTCCCCCCCCCTGTCTGTCCCACCTAGATACATGTTCGCCACAATCGTTATCGCACTGACCCCAGCTGTCTGTCCACCAGAGGTGGGTATCCTGGCGCTGTTGCAGTGTACCAGTCCTCTGACGCTGCCTGATGACATCAGTAAGGCCCTGAGTCTGCTGAACGGCGGCTATGACTCGGTCTTCTCCCTGGTCCGCCGCCACCCCGGTCTGCTCTGGAAGGAGACGGAATATGGTGAATAGGGGGGCCGGGGGGCTGCAAAGCTGAGGAGATTCGTCAGCTGGTCTTGGAGACTTAGGCTGTGTTCTGACCGTCAATTCCCGCCGGGAATCCATGGATTCCCCGGGAAATTGCGTTTTGAACGCAACAGTTGACGCTCGTCGGGAACTGGCGGTGATTCCCGTCGGGAATGTGCACGGTCAGAACACAATCTTGGTCTGGCTAGGCAAATATGACCAAAACAGGCTATCAGCTGTATTGTTTGAATTGGAAAAAACGTTTTTGTTTCGGTACACGTATTTGACTTGCGAAAGAGTGAGTGGAATTGGTGTTATTTGGTTCAGGGCATATTTATGATGGCTGTATTGATCTGCAATGTTGACAAATTGTTATCAGCGCCTGAACTGCAATATTCCGAAATGGGGATCACCAATATGAGTTTGGTGAATCGTAATTGACTTGTTCGTCTTTCACATCGCTTTGCCCTGTCAATCGGAGCTACTAACACGATCTGCAGCATATGATTGCCACCCGTTGTCTGTTACCCACTCCCTTTGTATCTCTCGCCCATCACACACCTTTCTCGTCTTCAACTCAGTGACCTTGGTGACCTCTAGTGACCCGTGACCGCCCCTCTCTCTCCCCTGCAGGCGGTCTGGAGACCGTCAACTTTGACCCGTGCCGGCGGCCGCGGCGACAGGATCTCCCAGCTCAGCTGCAGGAGAGCGGCAACTTCTACGTGACCCGTGCTGCCCTCATACGGAGCGAGCGGCAACTACAGGCCGGCAGGTGGGGACGCTCGCCGTGGCGGGATAGAGAGAGATTGCTTTGTAGATCATGGGGAAATGGTTTGCAGGTCGAAATATTGGTCAACATTGTTGAGTCTGATTCAGTTCGCCTGCTACATTTTCATTACGTTCCCTAAACCAATAAAATAAAATAAAATTAATATGATAGGCTTAGCAGCCCAGCAGAGCTTCGTCGAAATGACCTTCGGTTATGACTTATGAATGGTATTGGATGTGATTTGAATATTTAAATTTAAATTTAAGTTGCCATGCTTCTTTTTCCCTTTTTGACATTCCCTTATGTGTTTATTATTTATTTAATTATTTATTTTCACTTCAGCTGAACCATTCCAGTCACCCAGGGTTATACAATAAACATTGGTCATCGTCATACATACGTCATGCATACAGCATCACAAGATTGAACTGTAGAAGGCTAAAGCATCACAAGATTGAACTGTAGAAGGCTGTAAGAAGGCGTACTATTTGCAGATAATGAGCAAAGTCATGAAAGTGACAATATAACACTAACGACACTGCGTTACCGTTACGATGATGCGGCACATGCGTTATGTTCAGTTGTCTCCTCCGCACTACCGACTTAGTCCCATTGCTGGAAACTGAACTGTGTAAGTTGAACTCGAATAGAGAACCGCGACTTTCGACGCTAAAACGGTTGTGCAGCTAGTAGGTGCAGCTCATATAGTAGTTGAACTCATTTGTTCAGTGTTCTTGTGTCTGTACTCCGTTCATCGTTGTCGCTGACATTTTAGTTGATAACCGTGCGTCATATAAAATTGCGTTGCAAAATTGAAACGGTCTTAAAGGGACACTGCCTCTTCCGGATGATATCGCAAAACATCAGGCGTTGTATATGAGCAAGTACCTATGCTAACTGTCATTTCTTCTTCTGTGGCGAACCCCCGCCAAGGTTGCATCACAGCCGCAGCCATCTCCACTCTCCTCTCTCCACCCTCTATCTCTCTCTCTCTCC
>VOPJ01000294.1:0-19286 GCA_014673585.1 Semibalanus balanoides
GTAGCTGGTCGCGTGCATTAATGTGTGAGTGATGTCTGTCGCTTGATATTCATGAGGGCATATTCACGCGCCGGGACGTTGGAGGTCATTTTCAGGTTCTCGAGGGTGTATGAGTTTTTCGTTCTGCAACGGTCAGGATGGCAGAGTTTTAAATGTTATGTGGCTGAGGCCTGAGGGCCGTAAGCTTAAAAGGTGACACGGAGAGAATAAGTTCGATACCCACGGGGAGCGAGTACTCTTGCTGGCCAAGTGTCGGGAGTGGTGTCTGTCTGTGATGCAGTTGTCCAAACGCTATGTCTGCGGCTAGGTACCTCTCAGTATCGTGATTCATCGTCATTGCCTGTATCCCCCGCACTCAGTGGTAACGAACCCAGTATAATCTACTACAGAATTTGATTGTTAGCTACACTCTCAACCGTCTACACGGTTACCCACAGATACTCATCGCAATACTCACACATCTCAAATTCACACGGGTACATATACGTCTTCACAGTTACACACAGATACACATTGCAATACGTACGCATATCAAAGTTCATACGGCTCTCGACACACCACAATCTTCTACAATACAATCCATGATGTTCGTCAGGCCAGCTCAGTTCCAGATAGTGTGAAAAATGGGTTTAAAGTGCTTGATGGATAGACCAGAATTCTGCATTAAAATAGCTTGGCATATTAAGTGTTAGAGTATAAATTTTGAAGCTCCGTGGATGGGCGCAGCCTTGCTGCGCCCCTCCCCCTGAGTATAGCAACTCCTTACATGTGTCCGACGGGTTGGAGGGTTGTTAGGCAGGGTCGGTACTCCGTCAGCAGCGTGGTCAGGCACTCTGCTCTCACCGATCACTAGTCTCCCCGTTCTCTCTCGCACACTTTTGATATCGGTCCGAGTTTTAGGGGCGGTGGTCTGAGAGCTAGTAATGCCTGGAGGCTGGTCGCTGGCCGGCGGTCGCTGGGCGGCTGTCGCTGGGCAGGGGTTCCGCTCTCTACTGACCCAGTGGCCAGTCGGCGGTGACGGGGTTATATAACGGTGCCCAAGGATAATTTTGGAGGGTCGATGCTTATTTTTGGACCTATCCATTTTTGTTGTTAAGCATCGGCGTATATTTGAGTATCGGTCTTTGGGGTTAGTTTGTCTATTTAATTACATCTATCTTTTATCCTGAGAGCTTGCCTAACGAGCATTTACTCAGACCATCAATATACGTGCCTACATTCCTCAATATACAAATACATGCCTACATTCATCATTATACAAATACATGCCTACATTCATCAACATACAAATACATGCCTACATTCATCAATAATACAAATACATGCCTATATTCATCAACACATTCCACATTTCCGATCCGGACAAGCTAAATGTTCATGTGGTGATCATTTTTTTTGTCATGAGAACGAAGATTTATCACCATACCTCCAATTAAAAAAAGTACGCCCTGCATTCGGACGACTCGGTCAGGACCTCGATCCAACTCTCTTTCACGGCGACACGGCGTCGGTGTGAGGCCCACGCACCGTCGATCCATCAGCGGTGGTCGTCGATGGAGACTCGTCCGATCCACGGGGCGCGACGGTCCCCCACAACGCCCCCGTGGGGCGCGGCCGCCTCCAGCGGTCGTCCGGGCGCGACTGATCCACCACAACCCGTCGGTGGAGCGTGGTCGCCTCCAGTCGTCGTCCAGGCGCGACCACCGATCTCGCCGGCCTCCCATGGCCCGGCCGTGTCTCCGTCCTGACAGCCCGTCCTGTCGGTAGTTTAAGGGCAATATCCACACCCATACACACACTCATGGAGCCCCGAAAGAGCGGAAGCCGGCCGTGCTCCGATTTGTATAATTATTTCTGGACTACTTGAGATCCATCCTTTCGTCGCTCAACACGCCACATTTTGGTTGCGATCTCCAAGCTGCACACACATACACGCACACCTCACTCCGTGAATCAGCTAAATAACGTGTGGCCGCGGCCGGAATATGCGATGATTCACTGGCGCGAAAACGGACAAGATTATCATAATTTAATAGGTGTAACCTGTAATGTTAACCGTATGATAACCACCAGATAGAAATATCATAGGTGTCGACTACCTGGCTGGGGTCACGAGTTCCCCCGTACTGCGTCAGTAGTTGATCCTTTACCTCTTCCCATTGCCTGTCCCGTCCGGGACGTCGATCAGTGTTTGCAGGAAGTCCTGACTCAGGGCAGACAAGCGTAAGGGCAGAAGTTGGATGATCTCGGCGTCGCTGGTGCCGTTGATCTCCTTCAGAAGATGAACCCGGCTCACGAACTCTTGTATCGCTTCTCCTTCATAAGCCCCATTGAAGGTTGGCACTTGGATCAGAAAGGATGTGTCAATATCTCCTGATGTATGGAAGATCGGTCCCTCGTTGCTGGTCGTCGCTGATGGCTAAACGAGGGATGAAGTAGAGATGCACAATTCTCACTTCTGAAACACCAATATGAATAAATTGAGTGATGTACGTGCGCCAATCCAGATTCATGGGCATCATATCTTCTCAACGCTAACCTACTCGAATAAGGCCGATACGAGACGCTGCTGCTCAACTGAAGTAACCCTTAACAACAACCATCCCAGATTTCATGCATATATTATATTGGAGAGAGTACAAAGGAGTACAACTGATACAAAGTATTGATTATCAAAGGCTATAAATATCTTGGGTCAGTGGGTGCGGAACATATATCACTGAAACCGAGGCTTGACATATACACACATAATCCAGTTGTGCCCCCGGCTACTTTCCGGCAGAGGCCCCACCAGATCCGTGTGCACTGGACCAGGAATGTTTGTGTAATTGGTAGTTTCCACCCATCCGTTTCTGATTGTCCGTGCCAGTTTCAATGCACTTGCTATCACCACCTTTAGACTGGTAAATGCAATTTGCGGGCTATCCATGTCACTAGCTAGTTAGATTAAGTTGTGAAGAGCTTTTAGCCAACCCGTACGGAAACTGCTACAGTCACTTCATTCATATATTATTGCAGATTTTGCTGTGGTGGCATCGGCTGTTACACTTCACATAAACAATGCACTTGCAGCACTCTCTGCACAGTTTGCTGCACGTGCACCTCAAAAAACCTTGGACCATCCCACCGGACTTGTCCCTTGCAGCCTCTCGAGCTGTGATGTCACGCTGCGGAACTTGGTCGGGTGTAATGTGCTTCTCCCCGCACGGCTGCAGCTGGCTGCGTTTGGTACCGTAATGGTATCCCGCGTCCTCGTAGTACTCTTCCTGTCGGTTGACTCTTGTTTCCTGGGTCCTGAAATGGGATTCTCCATCATCATGGTACCACTAAAACTATTGCTATCTTCCCGGGTCGGTTGAACGTTTCTCCCTGGGGCTCGAAGCGGTACCCTCTGTGGCCATAGGATCCCCTGGGTTAGTGGGCCATACTCCCTGTGTTGGTTATATGCCTCTTCCTGGCTGGGTCCCCGGTGGTAATGGGGAGAGTCGTTGGAAGGACCCAATTGATCGGACTCTTTGTAGCGTCCCTGTCTCCCGTCCGAGTCTACTGTTCAGGGCGTTAATGGTGTGTGCGTGTGTTTTTAATATATAAAACGCGCATTGTCTCCTTCCAGGTGTGCAGCCATTTCAACTGCCTTCTGGAAATCCTCGATCCTTTTCTCCACGAGGGCCTAGCAGAGAAGGCAGCCCGGAGACGAACTGATCTAGAGTGATGCGATTGAATATCGCTGTTTGCACCGAGGGCTGTTGGTGCCCGCT
Source organism: Semibalanus balanoides (assembly GCA_014673585.1). Lineage (NCBI taxonomy): Eukaryota > Metazoa > Arthropoda > Thecostraca > Balanomorpha > Balanidae > Semibalanus > Semibalanus balanoides. The sequence continues at coordinate 3,759 of VOPJ01000294.1, forward strand.
GAGTCGCTGAAAAGTTTGGGATATGCCAGACGGGCGAGCCGCTCCACCTCATGGACAAACTCTCGAACGTGAATGTCTCGTTCCTTTTTAACCGTTTAAATTTGCTCATTAGCTGGGTAGGGTCCACTATCCCTCCGTACTGGGTAAGGAGTGCCTTTGTAACGTTCTACCACGTGGCTTCCCCGGCTCCCAGGGTGCTTAGGTAGCCCAGTAAAAAGTCTGCTGTCTGTGAGGACATGCGGAGTGTCAGAAGACGAGTGAGTTCAGCATCCGACACTCCGCTTATGTTTCGTAATAGCTGTATTCTTTCCGCCCTTTCCTCGATCAATTCGCCATCATAGGTTCCGGCGAATAACGGGAGTTCACGGAGTGCAGATGACTCCGCTCCATTGTCCCTTGCAGGACCATACAAGTTCATATCCTAAATCCTATGTGCTAGGTTGTCAACCGCCAAACCTGAGTGCATGGTACGGGACTGACCTGGAGGAGCCGGGTAGTCGAAGCAGCGGGCAGAGGTCGCTCCGCTTTCGGCGCGACGTCGTACTCGTAGTACTCGTCATTGCCGTACTTTGTTCCTGTGTCCGCTGTTGGTGCGCTCGGCCAAGGTTCCGTATTTTTGCCGCCTGGCCTGGTGGTGTCGTCGTTCTTGCTCACGCTACAACAGAATACAACACATTAGGCAGCTTTGCCATTCTTCCGTTTGTCGGTCCTGTCAGGGGACTTTTCTCTCCCCGAATACTGATGAACACTTACCACCCGTACCCACAACATTGTGACAGTTTATATAGCGTTATTGGTTATATTTCCAATTTCGCTCCAAAAGAGATTCTCCCATGAAAATGTGGTTCAGAAGAAGGGGGTTGTGTTCGACATCCCTCAGGTAGAGTGCAGGGGGCTGTGTACGTTGTTGCAGGTCTGTACCCACGCCTTCACGTCCTGAAACATAGAGCTCCAGTATAACCTTGATCTCAGCTTCTCCAGCGTTGTAGTGATCCCAAGGTGCCCCGCTTTAGGGTCATCGTGGCACATTGCCAGAACCTCTTCTACCTGTGCTTTCGGCGCCACCACCTGACAATGTTCTGTGCCATTATGTGCGTACACACCGATCAACAGTCCCTGTTCGCTTACTTGCAGCCGGTCCTTTTGGGAAATGTAGTGTTTCACCTCTGGAGATGCTGACGCCGGACATGACATGCACGTATGAGCTAAACGTATGACATGCACGCATGACATACGCAACACGTATGCCATGTACGTATGAGCTAAACGTTCTGCAACGGTCAGGATGGTAGAGTATGTGTGGTATAATTGTTAGGTAGCTGATGGCCGAGAGAGCTAAGTGTGGAACACGATGAGCGTGGGTTCGATACCCGCTGGAGGCGAATATCCATGGTGACAGGTGTCGGTGTGTGTTGCCAGTGATGCAGTGCCGAACGCTATGCAGCTGTTATGTCAATTCTTAATATCATAAATTATCGTCATTACCTATCCACCTCACAAGTAAGGTATTGTGATTCAAAAATACATTGTTGTTGATGATCCGTTTTCATCCGATGATCCGGGCAGCCGTTTTCAGAGTTTCCGGGAGACCATTTTCTAAGATTCTTTATTGCGGTGATGAACAGAAGTGGTGAGCAGAAGAGCAGAGTAGTGAGGCCAGTAACCCTTCGCCACGAGCCGTCGACCACGCCAGGCCGCTTTGAGTGCGGTTGACAGGAGCACGGTCTTGTTGTACTGGTACCTATTGTACTCCAGCCCGCAGCTTATATACAGCGCGGCAGACGTGAAATGTAGCACAAGGTGTTCCCATCGGGCCTTTCCTAGGAAGTGGCCGGGACATATGCCAGGCCGGTTGCGATACACTGGACCGACCAAGGACACTTTTTACGCGTCTAGCGCAGGCGACCAGGGACAATTGCGATACACCGGGCCGGCTAAGGACACTTTTTACGCGTCTAGCGCAGGCGACCAGGGTCACGTTCAACGTATCGAGCGCATCCCGCTGTCACTACCTCACTGGGCCGGCTCTGTACAAAATCGGTCGGAACATTACCGGCCTCAATTTCGTAGGAGCGTCACTCGCTCTACAAAATTCCCAACAACGAATGATTTTCCTACCACCAATTACAAACACTAGTCATTCACTTTACACTGTCCGCTGGCTGGGCTGAGCCCGCGCCTGGGACCCTGACTGAACACGCTCAGTTGTCCCCTTCCAGGACGCACAGCTTAGCCACGGGTCGATGATATACTCCGGTCGCTGTTTTCACGGTTGCGGATCTAACCCTTCCATCTGATCCGCCGGGTGAACCTCCAACACGTCCCGCGCCAGAGTCCTCGTGGGTGGTCCTCTGCGATGAGCACAAGCTCGGCCCGGTCGAGGTTTGGCTGCTCAGCCGTCCACTTCCCGTCGCTGCTGCAAGGGTTGGCAGGTACTCTTTGCGCCAGCGTCGCCAGAAGTGGCCCACCAGACGCTGGGCATGTCTCCGTCGCCAACGGCTGCAGAGGCCGGAGTCGGTGAACACACCTGGCGGCAGCGGGATGCACTGCCGTCCGATCAGCAGATGGTTCGGCGTGAGGGCCTCCGGATCGTCTTGGTCGGTGCGGACATGCTTCAGGGGTCGGCTGTCTAGAAGCCCCTCTACTCTACCTCAGTGACGATGGTCAGCAGGGTCTCGTCGTCAGTTGTGCAGTCTCCTAGCACAACCTTGAGCGCCCGTTTTGTTGACTGGACCAGCGCTCCCAGACACCACCGAAGTGCGGTGCTGGCGCCAGCAGTCCCAGTGGGTCGAATACGGTCGATACTCAGCAGAGTAGAGGTCGCTCGGTGTGTTGTACATCAGCTGGTTGTCATTGAGCGATGTTCCGGAGGGTCGAGCCGCCGCGTCAAACACGATGCAGACTTTCCCGGGCTTGGCTGGACTGGTTACCGCGTGATGGGGCAGGCAACACGTTCGGTCGTTCGGGGCGTCGGCTTCAGCAGCCGACAGCTTCCGGCAGTAGCCCTTGGTGACGAAGCTCTGCAGGTTGCCGCTGTAGAGTGTCGCCAATCCGGGTCTCTCCAGCTGTCGCTCCAGCATTCAGCCTTTTGGAAACTGCATTACTTGCTCTCTGGCAATCGGATGCTGCTGTATTTTTCAAAGCCAGCCCGGTTCGTAGGCTGTTCCAAGTTCCAAGAAAGCTGTTTCTTGTAGGATAGATTCTGCTCTCTGGATGTCGTTAGACCTTCTTGGGTTGGGGCCAAGTATTATCGTTGGCCGAAGACTCAGTCTGCCAGAAGTCTCGAACGAGCTGATCCAGGTCTGAGTCCGCCTCTCTGATGTTGGCCCTTACGTGTGTGACAGACATGGGGCTCCGTCAGCCTTCATGTTTGGGAGATGTCTACCAGCCACCGTCCAGCCCAGCTCGGTTCTCACCGCGCTGGGGCTGCCTCTTGGCCCTTCACGTACCTCACGTGGTACGATTAGGCTGAAGCAGTCGGCTCCGAGCAGCAGCTCGGTGCTTCCGGTGTCCACCGGATCTGGGAGATAGATGTCAGCTAGGTGCGACCATTTCTCGCGCCGTGCTGACCAGTCTGTCTCCGGTGACTCGAGGTTCAAGGAGCTCAACGTTAGTGCACTGACGGCGTGCTCGTTGTGTCCCGAAGAGTCGCTCGTGGTCCCGTTGTACGTCCGAATCTTAAACCGTACTCTACGGGAGTTGTGGGTCGTCTTCGCGTCCACCGTGCTAAGGTGAACGGTCTCCATCGGTCCATCCATCAGCCAGGCCGATTTGGAGAGCAGTCTGCTCGTTGATGAGGTACACCTGGCTTCCCAGATCCAGGAACGCGTTTACAGTTTTCTCTCCAGTAGGGCCACACACGGTTACTAGAAGATGTTGCAGCAGGACTGAGACGTTGCCTGTCCCAGCCGTGTGCACCTTAACGCGAGTCTCCTGGTCGCAGTTGGTCCACCCAGCCCCCCTCAATTTGCCTGGCAACACTTGAGCTGTGTCGTCACCACTTCTACAGCGAGCCGGCTTCAACATGTTGGCCTATGGGAAAACAGGTGGTATTCGGGTCGCAATTTCAAACATTTTTAAAATAATTCATTTAGAAGATGATACACAAAAGTGTTGCCTAAGGCCTTGCCTTTTCATATCTGGGGTCGTTTTGGCAAAATTGAGTCAAATTTTTGCTTAAGAAATTGTTTTTATGGAACCCGGCACGCCTTCCAATAGGGGTCACTTTCAGCTTATCTGACGGTATTAGGCGTCAGATTTCGCTTTTATTGACAATGCGCCAACACCGCTAATTAGTGCACCCGCGGCAGCGAAGGTGCCATGCAGGCTTCTGGTACCATGACAACCACCGTGACTCAACTAATACAACATCTGGCAATATGGGTGGTTTCTTCGTATGAACTATAATGTTGAAATACTTAAAGTTCTTGTTTCACTATTTTACAGCAATTCATACCAAATGGATTTTTTGTGTAATTATTATTGCTCTTCCAATTTAGTACACCATCATTGTTAAGTTTTTCGCTTAAGAGATATAATTGATTTTATTTTGTAGCACTAGGAGTTAATAACTAAACATATGTGGTATAAAGCTAGAATCTAGTGTAGAGCTGGTGACGTAGGAACGAGACAACCTGTTCTTCTATAGCCTTGGGTCCACCCATCGTGATGCAGAGTGTGATGTCGCGACGGCGTCTTGCAGTCGTGCATCTCGCATTCGGTCTGTGTTTTGCAGACGAACGCCCGTGATTGGTCGGCCAGGCAACGAAGCAAAGGCGATTATCGATAGCGATAACATCTCGCTCCAACAAAGCCCGCTTCTTGAAGACCTTGCACTGCTCCAATCGATGTCCGCTGGTGCCTCAGTCGGCACAGCAGTCTGTTTTGCCTGTTCTTGGTTGCTCAGGCGCACTCGGGCCCCGGTCGCCGCCGGGGTGCTGCAATACAGCATGTATCGCAGCTTTGAAGGGCTTTTTGTAAGCAGGTTCGGCGCCACGCTGTCTGGCGCCTGCAGTCGGCTTGCCGAACATCGACTGCACGTTGCGTCCCGCGGCTGCCTGAAGGTTTAGCCACTTGTCGAGATCCGCCAGCGTTGGTGGTCTTTGACCAAACTCGATCACCCGCTCTCCCCACCGCCACGCCAGGCTAGGGGGAAGCTTGTTGAGAGCCACCTTCAGGTTCGCAGTGGCGCCCAGGTCGGAGTCGTAGCCCAGTCTTTCCAGGATCTCACGACCAGTGCACTGTGGTCGCTAGCTCCTGCAGCGACTGTTAATCATTCTCCCTGACCATGGTAGGTCCGTGAAGCTTCGCCAGATTGGTTCTACGACCATCCCAGGATTTCCCGAAGCGGCGCTCCAATAGTCAGAAGCTTCACCATAGAAGGCCATCGCAAAGCAGGCCTTGGATCGCTGCCTTGGCTTGACCTGGGACGGACGACTGCAGATGAGCCAAACGCTCTGGGTCCGTCAACGAGGGCTGGTCATGAACCAGAGTTCTGAAGAATGCACTCCATCTTGGCCACTCAGTAAGATTTCCGTCGAATTTGTCCAGCGTCAGAGGAGGCAGTGAGTGGCTCGGCCCAGGTGCCGCCGCTCTCTCTCTCTCGTCGACGGTAGTCGTCAATCCATGACGAGGTGACGAGTCCATTCTGACCAGTCACACGTCCTTGACGCTGCTCGGCAGCGAATCGAGGAGTAGCCGGTCGAAGCCCGGAGGAGAAGCCCTCGGATCTCGGAAGAGTAGCCGGTCGAGACCTCAGGCGATTCTCGTAGATGCTGGTGGCACCGGTGACCCAGTTCTTGGTCCGCTCCGCTTTCAGCCATTTCGGCGGGTGGACCAAGAAGGTCCGTATGGCTCGCCAGCCTTGATGGAGGCGTACTCTTCTTCATCAAGGAGCCTGCTCCTCTAGTGGAGAAGTTCAGCATCAGCTTCAGCTTCTTACGTTCCCTGCTGAGCTAGGCGGTCAGCTTCCGCTTAAACCTCAGCAGCGCATTGGTCGCTTCTGCCTTCTCTTTGCCTGGGTTGCGGCGCAGCTTGCGCCAGCGCGCGTCAATCCTGATCTTGGAGCGGCGGGGAGCCTCGTGATGCTCCTGTAGCGTCACTTGCTGGGTGCTGGGTCCGTCGCTGTCATACACGCGTGCAGAATGGAGGTGCAACCGCGGCTGATTGGGCTTCCGTTGTCGCTGTCATCAAGCGGCGACGCAGGAGTTGGAGGGGATTCGCGGGATTAAAACATCACTAGAGTTCTGATTTCAAGAAGAAGCTCACCAATTTGTAGTTTCACTCACTGCAAATACTGGAGAGTCGTTTCCCTAGTTCCAACAATATCCGGTCCGGGGACCATGTTTTTGTGATCGGGCAGCCGTTTTTCAGAGTTTCCGGGAGACCATTTTCTAAGACTCTTTATTGCGGTGATGACAGAAGTGGTGAGCAGAAGGCAGAGTAGTGAGGCAGTCACCCCGCCACGAGCCGTCGACCACGCCAGGCCGCTGAGGTGTTGACTGGAGCACGGTCTTGTTATACTGGTACCTATTGTACTCCAGCCCGCAGCTTATATACAGCGCGGCAGACGTGAAATGTAGCACAGGGTGTTCCCATGGGGCCTTTCATAGGAAGTGGCCGGGGCATATACCAGGCCGTTTGCGATACACTGGACGGCAAGGACACTTTTTACGCGTCTAGCGCAGGCGACCAAGAGCCAATTCGATACACCGGGCCGCTAGGACACTTTTTACGCGTCTAGTGCAGGCGAGCAGGGTCACGATTTCCACGTATCAGGCATCCCGCTGTCACTACTCACCGAGCCGGCTCTGGTACAAAATCGGTCGGAACAATACATATATTGCAAGTGATATGATGGGCTTTTCTCTCATACGTCTTCATGATTACACACGGATGCTCATTGCAATACATCATATATCAACGTTCATACGCGTATCAACATACGGGTACTCTGCTCGTCAGGCTATCTGGGCTTGGAAATACGTGGCTCGATTAGTTTTTTAAAGTGCCAAGAATAAAGACAAGAATTAGATTAACTGGGCCTAAAAACGTTAGATTAACTGGGCATGAAAATGTTACCGTGAGCAGAATTTTTGGGAGCCTGGTGACACCAAACGGTACTTCGCCTTAGCGACGCCATCGGAAGCTTCTGACTCGCATCGTTCGGAGAGCGGAGAGAGCGGAGAGTTCGGTAGAGCCGGGCACCAGCGTATGAGCGAGCTGGTCTGGACCAGGCAGGCTTACTCCCACGAGTGCCTTTGGTCTCTCCAACCCGTCCTTATACATCCGCTAGCATTTGGTCAGCTAGCTCGCATTTTTTTCTCCTGACATTTTCTCGTCGGACTCGTAGTTTGTTTGCCTAGAGGCGACTTCATGGTTTGCTGGTTTGCTGATTTCTTATTACTAATGGTTATTTATATTTATTTGTATTCCATGTTTCCGTGTTTGCCTTCTTTGTTATAGTTTTTGTTTAATATGTTGATGTGTGAATGCTGGTTTCTTTTTTCTTGCTGGTTATTCGTTGCTTTGTTTTGCGTCATAGGTGTTGCGGACAATTTATTTTGTTTCGTTCCAGTGGACTGTATGTGTGATCTCGTGTCCCGCAGCATTTGGTTGTGATGACCGGGGTATGACAGGAAAACAGTTTGAAAGAAAAGGATAGAGGTGGTACACAATTGGAGATTATGAAGGGACTTGGTTGGGAGAAATATATTTGAATGCCGAGCTGAACTACTTAGGAGACTGCTTTTCAGCCGCCTGGGCTAGGTTAAGAGAAATAGGTTTGAAAATGCCGAGCTGAACGACTTAGGAGACGGCTTTTCAGCCGCCTGGGCTAGGTTAAGAGAAATAGGGTTGATAACTATACCCGGTCACGGTTAGCAGTGCAGAAAATGCCGAGCTGAACGACTTAGGAGACGGCTGAACGACTTAGGAGAATCTGTGTTCAGCCCTCCCCGGTGTCACTCGCCGTTCTACTCTCACTCTAACACATTTTCACTACGAAGTTGTTTCATTATTTCAATCAGGCAGCGAGAAGAGATGGCAGCAGCAGCACAGTGCCAACAGGTTGAAGGCAAAGGTGAAGTGAGCGGGGGTGCTTACGATCAGCTTATATTATGAGGGCAGCGACGAAATAAAGATACGGAAGGGAAAATAACGCACACAAGAAAACGGGGGGCTTCCCCCCGGCCCCCCCCGCGGGGGGTCTCTCTGGCCTCTGACCCAAATGGCCATCACCTGTGCACACAGGTTGGCGTTAAGGACAAACTGGACCTAACCAGCGACTGGTAAGTGAGAACACAGGCGTTGGCTGCCCTGCCGGCCGCCGGGCGCGGGTAAACAATCCACAACCAAACTGAATCGAGACGGGCGACATTCCAACTGGGTGTCGGCAGCCCCGACCGGCCCTGCGGCGAGCTTGGGGACACAATTGGCTCTGGCGGGCGGCGCTCGGCTCGGCGACATGGCAGGAGCACCGCACTGCAAATAGCCGTGAACGCGTAATTTTGTCGGTACCAATAGGTCTTCTCGCTAGCTGTTATGGAACAGATGACAATTGCGGCGCCCTAAAGCCCCAAGTAACGTTATAAATCTGTTCTTCAGCGTCTTGAAGCAACTCCACAAAGATGAGTTTGACTGCAGAGTACCGTTTGGTGTCATCGTCCAGAATGTCATAATCGCAGCATACGTGCATTAGAGCCGTCAGTTGGCTTGTTGGATATGTAACATGTTGGTCACCTTCACCTTTAGACATAGATCTTACGAACATCGTCTGTAGCATGTCACATTACTTTCCAAACGACGTTCACCGAAAAGTTGCTTTCTTGGAGGCAGTCGTCTGGGCCGTTCGTCACCATCTTCAATCGTCTCTGGTCTCACCTCACCTCGACGCCACAAGGACGGTGGACGCTGTGGTTGTCGCGTCGCCTGTCTCTGGAGAACAGAGCCGTAGTTCACTAGCGCTCTGGCACGCCGTAGCCAAGCTCACGCAGTCGCTGCAGGGAGTCCACTCGCGTGCTCACCCCGAACTGCTTCTTTTTTAAGAAGACATTCCCGCTGCGAGAGAACACCGTATAAATCTTCTTTTCGCGTTTGGCAGCCAGGAGGGACCGGAATATAAGGGCTTTGAGTTTTGTCAGCGACTCGTTGACGTTTGTCCGCGCACACTGCCCTGCCCCGAATGCACAAACCGCACGATCACGCGGTTGTTGGGGCCGGGCAGACGGTGAGCACGGTTAATGTCGATCGCGTCGAAGTTTAGTCCTGGCATCGACCGGTTCAGGGTATTAACCACCAGCGCGATGACATCTTCTCGCTGTTCCCAGTCGCCGCCGCGCGCGGCCGGCCGACCTCCCGCGTCACGCCTGCTAGCACCAGCACCCGGAGCCGACTCGCCAGGCATCCAGCTCTCCGCTTCGGCCCGACAGTCTCACTTCTCTCGACCGAGCTAGAAAGAGTACTATTTTTACTGGATCTAAAGCCACGTCGGAGTGACTGGAAACTAACTCGCTGACGAAGCAGCCAGGCATGCCACACCAGCAGCGTGTACTCGCGCTTTTCCGTTGGCTGCCAAGGACTTACCAGTCTGTTCAGCGTATATACGTAGCAAGTGGCAGAGCGAGTGTGCGAATGCTGGTGCATCCAAACTGAAAGTTGTGAAGCCTTGTCTTACGCCCTGGTCATCTAGCTCGAGAAGAGATGATGTTGTGCTATGCCGGTTGCGCATCGAACACACTTTTGCCACGCACTGTTACCCGCTGTGTAGAGCGGAGAATCCCCGCTGCCCCCGTTGCCTTTTTAGAAACTGTGCTGTTGCTTTGAGAGAACTGCTGTGTTACGAATAGTTTCTTATTCAACAAGTGTTTGCTTTACCTTCCAGCTCATATTCGTTTCCACTACGATCACTATAGGAAACGAATATGATCGTTGGCTCATATTCGTTTCCACGCTATTTACTCCTCGGCTTTGTAGCAAGTCCCGCGTCTTTCGTACGTCTTTGTTTACCATGTTTACTCGTTTCTTCTCCGTTCCGCTGTTCATACCGATTTTCCGTCACAGCTTGTCGGTTCCTTAATGCATTGTGTTTGTTGCACCACATTGGCTTCGTTGTGATTCACTTGCCAACTTCAATATGATGCTTTTCTTCTTCCTTTTCATGTGTTTTTTATCTGGTTTTCTGTTTGCAAATGCTTCGTTTGTTTTGTAGGGGGAGAGAGAGAAGAGCCTACTTTATAGCCCATTGTTATTTTCGGGGGGACTTAGAAGCCCGCTGCCTGCCACACAGCATCGTTTCTTTAAACGGGGGTGGTTCCAGTGGTAGATGCTACCGCCTTAGACTCACGCAGTTTGTTTGCGAGCGATGGGTGTAACAGCTGACATGAATAAGTTCACGCCATGCCAAATAATCAAACCGTTTTTACATGAATGGGGCTCCGTGATTTGTTCTCGCTCTCCGACTCTCCGTGTAAAACTCAAAGATGATTCAGCTCCATTTCCACTCATGAGCTCTTGAGCTTACGCTATGCTTGTTAGCTACGACAATTCCCGGACCACCCAACATACCAATACGTCTTCTCTCGGCGCATTCTAGCAGTCTTTGACAACGGCAGACCAATGCAAGCTATTCCTTTCTGTGTCAGAATCCAGACAATGTTACGAGAAGCAGGCATTAGGCTGCGTGACATAGCATCTTTAACACCGTTGCGCAATTCCTCCATGGGAGCTGACCACGCCATCGATAGATACCAATCACTTGCCATCATTTAAAAAGAAAACGGCATATCACCCATCAGAGTTTCAGTCCCGTTGCACTGGAACGTATTGCTTCATACGAAAACTTCGTACATGTGTTTACGGATGGTTCCAAGTCTGACGCAGGTGTGGGGTGTGCATTTCTGCATGGCCCCGTCACTCGGTCGTTCACTCTGCCATCCCACGCCACTGTTTTTACATCGGAACTGGTGGCGATTCACAAAGCGTTGTCTTTTAATTGAAGTTTTAGACGATGTTTTTTACACGTGCTTTTTAAGCAGATTCGCTCAGTAGCCTTTTAGCGCTGAGTGATTTTACCACGTCTCATCCAATTGTACAGGACATTTTAGTTCTTCATACTTCCCTTGACCGAGCTGGGAAGACGGTAGTTTTCTGCTGGATCCCCAGCCACGTGGGCATCACGGGGAACGAACTGGCAGATGAGGCTGCAAAGCGTGCGGCACGAGCACGGTGTACCCGATTTCTCCCGCTGCCGGCCAAACATTTATTTACTGCTTGCTCATCCTATGTTTGCAATAAGTGGCATGGCGCATGGGAGAGTACCGGTCTTTCCAAACTAAATGCTGTTAAACCACGCCTCGTTCGTTGGCCTTCCTCCTCCAGAAGTTTGAGAAGAGAAGAGGTTGTATTATGCCGACTTCGCATCGGACACACTTTTCCCACGCACAGTTACTTACTCTCTGGAGAAAGCAAGCCATATTGTCCTCGCTGTGGCGAGATCCGAACCGTTTCTCATGTGCTTGTTTCTTGTCGAGATCTTGTTCTAACACGTACTCGCTTCTTTGGAAGCAGCACACTTACATTGAAAGACTTACTGAACGACGACTCGTCGCATATCCCACAGGTATTACGTTTCATCGTTGAGATACATTTCGCAGTTATTTACGCGCCAGCTATGTAATTGTGACACTGGCTCTTTCTATCTGTTTTCCATGGTTTTCCTAGTTTCCGTGCGTACTTGATAATCTTCATTTTATGATCTATTGTGTTTTCTAGAAGTTATGGGCGCCACATAACCTAAGTAGTTGCGGCGCCCCAAAGCCCAAATCATCATCATCATCATCAGCTCCATTTAATTAGGTAGGTACGTACAACATGACGTATAAAACAAGTGTCGAAATAGAAAAGACCGCCGAAATTACACACCAACAACAACTCACAACGCCGCGGAAATACTGAATCTAACCTAACGCCAGCGCGATATACTTTAACCCCGCTCCAATAACGAGGAAGGGGGGTTTGAGCATTTCCCCTGCCCCTTAAGCTGAGAGACCTACCTCGAGAGACGCCAGCCACGGAAGAGCCGGAATAGTCCTGACCCTTACGTATTTAAAGCGTCCCGAGGCGGAAGCCCTGAAAAACAGCTAGCCCGAGGCGAAAGGCTTGGCCATTTTCCATGGCCGGGTTCAACAGCTAACCGGGCGCCGCCGCCCGAGGTCAGTTACACCGATCGAATCACCCGGGTGGCGGCGGCCCCGTGGGACGAGCGGAGGTCAATACTCGCGGAGGCGGGACCGTTTCCCGCTGACTTCAACTTCACATAAATTCCCCCTTATCCGCCAGCGGGTTTAAATCCCCATACTCACGGGTAAAGGAGTCGTTATGTGAAGTCGTACACGCGGCAGAAGAACAGCGAGGGCGAGAAAACCTAGCGCGAGACAGACAATCGGTGAGAAACGGCGCGACGGTACGGGAAACATGAACAGGTAGACAGAATGAAAGGATCTGAATCGGAAGACGAATTGGTGATGGCGGGAGGTGCGACGCTGCACTGTCCCAGCTGGCTGCACGCAGCGCGCCTTAAGCCCGATGCCCACTGCCCGTTTGCGAGCGGGCGGTGAGCGGGCGGCGAGCGGAGCGTGAGCGGAGCGTGAGCGTAGACGGCCAATGCCAACATAAAATCCGGGCAAAAACAGCGGCGAGGGGCCGCTCCGCTCCCCGTCCGCTGGTATTCGTACGCTCGCGGTGAGAACTGGAACCAATAGTGCGACTTGGTGGCGAGCCTGGGCTGTCGGTTGTATACCCATTCTGCTAATTAGTTAGTCTGCGTTACGGGCGCGATATAACCTTCGTTGTTGGCGCGCCCATAAAAAACAATCATCATGAGGTGGTGGCGAGCGGGCGCGGTCGCGTTCCGATCACCATACGTTCCGCTGAAAGATAGATTCATTTTATCTTTTGAACGGAGCGTACGACGTGAAGAAGTACGTGCGGTGCCGTAATATCAACCGCTGTGTCGGCGCTCTCGGCCTCCGAGGCTCATAATCAGGCAGCTTGAAACATTGGGAGGAGTTATTTTCGTCTATAGTTAGCGGGCACTTATTTCGCGCCAGACTTAACGTGGATTTCTGTATTATACCACGGAAACAACTCGCCAACAATGGCATACGTTAAGCTGCAACAACCATTCGATCAATGTGATACATATACAGCAGACGTAACTGAGGTATACTGGCGCGTAATTCTGATCATGTGACGGTGAAATAACCTTCATTTTCTCTACTATTAGTGGAAAATGTACACGTTTTTAAATCATGTAAAGCGGTACTGTCGGAGGAGGTGCCGATCTCGGCCACCCCTTGAGTTTCGCGTGCAGTTAATTTCATTAACTCATACCCAGAATCTTCAATATTGCGGATCTCTTCCTTAACATTTTCATTGCGTATCGAATTGGTGTGCTTTTCCCAAGTTGAATCAATTTTAGAGTGGTCCATATGACAGTTTAGGTGAGTGTTAGTGCTCGTTTTGACATACAAATATTTGCATGGTTTAAAGGGAATAGTTTCACCTTGGATTTTTTGTCCAACCTTACGATTTTGATTATATTTTGATAATTACAGTTTCTTATTTATTGTCAAAAATGCCATAATCGCGCGATTCAGGACAGTAAGGGATCGTACATTATTCATTTTATCAAAACTATATGCGTACTCTGCAATTTCAAACGAAATAATCGAATAGCTCAGCCAATCAGATTCGAAAGTAGTCGCGTAAGATTACTGTATGGCCTCCCAAAGGTCCATATTCTTGGCATTCTTTGTTTATGGCCCACATTCCTTCGACAAAAAGTCAAATATATTCGGCTAGAGAGCCTTTTCAGTACAAAAATTTACAGATAAGGGTTTTTTAACACGGCCTACAAAATTGCTATCTCAGTTCAAAACCCATGTTGAAGGTGAACTATTTCCTTTAAGCATTCGTGGAGAGTTGTGTGTTGAAGAGAAGTGTTAGCGAAAATAGATATCGGTAGATAATTCAATGTTCTTTCAGATGACAATCTCGCAATTTCACAGTTTTGATTTTTTTACGTATTTTTTCTTAAAATGATACATTTTTTTTATTTTCATCAGGTTTCATAAAACCGGAATATATTTCAGAGAAAACATACCAGTAAATATGTTTTGAAAGTTTCGGGGCGATATTTAAATATTTGATGACCTGATGTCAGGTAAAATGCTAACCTTCCAGTATAAATATGTGGTGAAAAATGAAAAATACGGGTTTAACAACATTTGATCAATCCAATTATTCCAGTATCATGTCATTTTAGGCTCTTCTCGATGACCAGGATGCAATTTTTTAGTCAGTGACCTTTTGAAAGGTCATTCAAGGTCACAAACTTGTTTATCAACAACTCGTGACAGGAACACTATAGAGACTCGCAACTGGTCTCAAAATATTTGTATCGTCAATACGCATCTTTGAATATGCAGCTTGCCCGATTTATGTCACCTTGACCTTGACCCGGGGTCAAATTTTCGATTTGGCAAAGTTGGTATGATTCGAACCGCAATGACGAGAGAAACACGATGGTATCAAAATAATTATTCGATATGTCTTAGACAAAAAGCTTTTAGCGGACAAACTTTTGCTGAAAAACATGTTTTTTAACATTTGTTGACCTCATCAGCCCAAACCATTTACCTGAGCTCATTTCTGATGTCATGATGACGAAAGACAATTAACACTGCTTTACAGTACATTTTCGGATTTCTCCTAGCTGCCATAGTTTTCGGGATAATAGCAAGGGTTCCTGCAAAAATCAATATTTTAGCAAATATGACTTTTGATGACGTCATTTGACCTTGAAGAACCCAAGGTCACCACAATTTCACAAAATTAAAGCTCGTTGTCGACACTAACCACATACCAAGTCTCATGATTCTAGTTTTTATGACAGCCGAGATCTGAATGGAGCCAAATAAGCCCCCCCCCCCACCCGACAGATTCGTATACTTGTCATCCCTCCAGGAATGGGGTTAGAATTGACAAAATCGTATACTTTTTGTTTGGAGGCCTGTATGGTGTATATACATTAAAAATATACATCAAAACTTTCATTTTTATTTTTGCATCCAAAAAGCCTCAGCTTTCCATTCTGGCATAAAAAGGATATTAAAAAGTGATGACGTCACAGCTAAGCAAAACAAAAAACCAAAACATTTTTTTTTAAAATAAAACTATAAATTATTTAAAAAAACGTTATTAGATAGATCACAGTTCTACCTGATATATTTTATTTTTATTTTGGGGGGTATATTTTAAATTACAAAACATAAGACCCATATAGTTCACAAATTTGCAATTAAACGAATACAAGTTTTTAGTTGCGTTGTGGAAATATTATCTTCCCAGAAACACACCACAGCAGAGGCGGCAGAGGCGGCTGGGGCGGCGGCGGGCACCTGCCCGTCGCACCATCGGAACAACACGATCAGCCGGCGGCAACAGAGCAGCCTCAGGCCAATGGGTCGC
>VOPJ01000295.1:0-19294 GCA_014673585.1 Semibalanus balanoides
CATCGTGTCACGTCAGCCTTCCGGCGTCAAAGCAGCCATGCCCGGACATGCTTCGTGATGTACCCGGTCGCCCGCGGTCCGAGTCGTGCCGACTTCAGCCATCCGGTCCGTCAGACGCGGCCTTCCCGATAACATCGGCTCTGATGTTGTCTGTAGATTAAAAAAAAATGCTGTGGTCATTTCCAATTTTAAGCGAAGCGGTCGAGTCAGCCATGGACTGTCTTGGGTCGAAGTGTTGGTCGGTATTGGAGTGTTGGTCGGTACACCGGTCGGTTGAGGCAGATGATCAGTGGAAGTCGGTTCGGATGAAATGGCCTCAGCGTCTACAGAGCCAGGGGTTGGAAGGGTTGGATTGTTGACAGAAAGGATAGACGGGCATTTCGAACACCGGCGTTTGAAAACGTATAAGGCTAGTAATGCAACAGCCACAGCGAACGTAGAGACAGTCACACTCGGAACTACTACCTTATAATGCCAATTGGTCTGCGATTGAAGTGATTTGATATGTGCTTTTAACAAAGAGATGCTGACCATTTTTGACTGAGACGGCGGTAACATTTTGAGAGAGGCTTCTAGTGACAGGTTGTTCAGGTTCAGGTCAGAATGTATGTTTTTCCACACATCAGTAGCATGAGTGTTAGGTTCAAGTAGTGAATCTGGTATGAATCGAGGGAAGAAACTTTTTGGAAATGGATTGGGATTTCAAAATACTCACTAAATCCACCACATCCCAGGTCAAGTTTCACAACGGACAATGGAGAGGCGGTAGTTACATGATGGGACGGTTTTAACTATGGAATACCGTCTTTTGCCAAGCGAATGTCGAGGTCAATCGGGTCAGCACTGATCACTAACCAGTTTCCGTTGCCTAAATACTGAGCGGTGGGGTCGGTCGTCTGTATCCGGACAGTCTTTTCACAGTTCACACGTATTTTGTCGGTCTGATTTGTGAGAAGAGCAGGGATACACTGATTTTATATTTGCACATTCGAAATGGCTTGCCTTAGAGGGCAGAATTGTAGTTGGCGTCGAAGATAAACCTGCATGTCATGGTCATCAATAAAAACGAATTTAAGGGAGTCGTCAGATAGGGCCACGAACTTAGTCTCAGGGATTTCGTAATTTGCGATTAGCGAGTGAGTTGATCCAACTCTTGGTACGGGGACTTTAAAGATTTCGTAGACAGTGAAATGGCTATTTCATGGATAAGAGCGGTGTATGGTCAGTATGACGGAGATCACCTCAGTGTGATTTCTGATGACTTTTGGAATGGGTACGTTGCATAAACTTCGTGAACCTTTCTTAGGGATTAAAATGGTTAGGGGCGAGGATCTCGGGGTAGGTTAGTTTGGATATCCTTCAGTACAGTAATAAACTGACTTGGGCTGACAACAAAGCTCGAAGAGATAATGCCATTTTTAAGCCAGTGGCTAAGGATAGTTCCAGGTTCATTAATTTCTTCACGAAAAATCTCTCACGTTAGTGATCAATGGTCAAGGACAATGGTATGTCCTATTTTTGCGGTCAGCGTAGATGGCGATGTACTCGTCAATCCAAAGTGTCTGAAAGGTTAGTTCATGCGGGTAGTCCAGGGAGTCATAGGTCACGTTTATCAATCGGTTCAGAGCTCTGTGTCGATTGTCATTTACGGTCCACTACAGGTTTGATTGATCAAGGTCACAGTATTGTCTACCACAGATAAAATGCCATTTTGGGAATCAGATAGGTCATTCACACGAGGACACACAGCGTTCAAGGTCGTCCAGAAGTGGCACAGTACCGAATAAAGACGATCAGGGCGTCTCCGGACGAATGGGAGCAGGGCACGTTTTGGATCGAGGACTAGGAGTTTTGTCGCAGTACAGAAAGGGTCGTGCTCATTTCCTTGTCTAGCAGTTCAGATTCCTTTACAAATTTGTTCCAGAGTACGTCAGTCAGGCCAGTACGTTTCTTCTGGAAATGTTGTGTCATTTTGTTGTCGAATTTAGTTTTGAACCTTTCAATGTGGTGCTCTAATTTTTTTGCGAATACAACCGGTGTTCGAGTGTCGATTGGGTGATGGATGTTCCAATGGGTGTATGTTGGAACCAGCTGACCTCGTGGCAGAAATAATACGTTGGAAGTTGTTGTCCTCACGAGTACGAGTAGTAGCAGTAACGAAAGTGGGGCAGAAAAACATTCTTCCGCTTCCATTCCTGCGAATACACAACAGCGCACTCAACACAGTTTTAATTATGAGGCCTAAGTTAACATTTCACAATACGATTTCACTTTGACCGTTTCGACATCAATATCACTTCACAGAGTAATAACACATATAATACCATTTTTTATGATTCTTCAGTGAGTAGCAATATTCAGATGTGGATGTACCTGCCACACCGAGATATGCTCAGCTCTTCTCCTTAAATCTATTCTCATAATCTCCGTAATCTTTTAACCCCCTACTTTGGTATACAAACCAGTGACGTCACTTAACACTAAATCATCTCGCAGCAACATCATCTCTATAACTTCGAAAACTCCGTCATCATTCGTTCCATCATATTCCCGTGGGTCTCCATCAACTTCAATAATAAGGTCTCCTTACTCGAGACCACTTCACACGCGGGGTTAGTTACATTTTACACTTTCCAGCAACATCGTCCGGCGGCAGAGCCTTCCGTGTCCGAGATATCCGAGTCGAGCCTGGACAATTCCCGTTTGGCTAAAATTTTCAGGTGGCGGAGCCTTTTCAACGTCTTCAAATTTGGAGATTCAGACAGATTACGTGGGTTCGTTTGGACAGTTGTATCTGGGAGTTTCGACTGAAGGTTCTGAATTTTCGTTTTGTAGGCGTTTAGCGATTTTTTGAAAGAGGCAAATTAAGTTCAATGTCTGAATCCTGTTCATTTTGTCGTTTCCACCGTCTTTGAAGTTCAGCTAAAGGTATATAGTCATCTGATGAAAATTATAAATCATCCTCAGATAATTCCGGAATTTCTGACAGATTTGGAACAATAGTTTCATTTGAACGGTTGTCATCTATGTTAGGAACCGATACACGACGTGGTCCACTCACCTGTCTGTCCTAAAGATCTGAAGTACTCGGTATACTTATCATTCCGTCACGAGGTTCCGGGGATTTATCGTAATCAGGCACAGCGGAATATTTGGAGCGTCTAGAGGGTTGAACTCGAATTGTTATGTTGGACTTGTTTTTTTGGCGATACTTACTGTCGATGTGAGATGGGTTTTCAGTGATGTTTTTCCACATGTTCTCAGAACCTCAGCCTTGCGGAGGTTGTGAGCGTTCACCACTTTAGTGTGCCCAGACAACTGATTTTTAATAACAAAAGTAACGTCACTAAAGGCTTTAACTACACGGTAAAACGGTGTCCAGTTAGAAGACAATTTGGAATGTTGAGCAGCCTCTGTCGGATCTCTGAAATAAACCATGTCACCTACTGTAAAATTCACAGGTTTTGATTTTCTATCATAGTATATTTTGTTTCTTTCATGACTTTTAACCAAATTATGTTGAACTTGATGATGGGCATTGGCATTTTTCAGATCTGTTGAAACATCTTCCCTCTCCTGATAACGATTAATTTTTGCGAAAGGAGTTGGTGTCCACAGGCAAAAACAGATCCCCTGCATTAGAGAAATAGAATGGGGCCTGAAATTTAGTGGTGTCATTTACTTGCGTACGATATGCCGATTAAATATGGCCGGTTAATCTTTGAATCTCAATTTCGTAGTTTTATCCACGACTTAGCTAACATAATCATTTGTACTCTATTATAGTCTTTCACACATTCCCATTGGAATTTGGCTAATGACTGACGTTGTGAGTGTTTAATGTTGAAGAAAGCAGAAATTTGAATCAACCACAGAATTACAGAAATTCGGTACCAATTGGTCCATAACAATAACTCGTGGGCATGCATGACGGGGAATAACATGTTCGATGAGAAGTTGGGCGACAGTTTCTGCACTTTTTGATTTTGTGGCGAATGATTCTGGCCAACCGGAAAATAAGTCGATAACGTTAATGATATGCCTATTCCCTTCATAACTCTCAGGAAAAGGACCGCAGGTATCTATTGAAATCATCTCAAACGGGAATTTCGGAATTTGCATTTTCTGCAGCGGTGGGCGCACACGACGTAACTTTCGCATGTTACAAGCGTTACAGTTTTGAAGAAACCCAACTACATCACGATACATCGCTGGCCAGAAATAGCGGGAACGGAGTTTGTCATACGTTTTGTCGATACCTAGGTGACCTCCAAAATATCCCGAATGCACTTCATCTATCAGTGGTTTTGGCAAAAACTCTGGAATGACTAGTTGCATACCAGTAAAATATCCACACTTAAATGGGCTCAGAAACCCTGTACAGAAGTCCATCGTCCAACACATAAAACTTAGCTACATTGACATGATTTGAATGATTTGGACCTTTTAAAATTTTCGCAATATGCTGAATCTCAGCGTCCTCAGACTGAATGATTTGGAAATCGGGATGGTTTTCTAAAAACTCACGGAATTTGTCATTTTTCTCTCCTTCGTGGTCCTCACAAGTTACATCTGTTTCTAATCGTACTGCAGGGACAGTATCAGAATCTATCACATTCACGCTAGGTTTATATACACTATTTACATCACATTGTCCTCCAGCGCCTTCCCTCATCTGGCTCACGTAATCAGGGGCCTCGTGACTGACCTGTCGTGCCTGTTCGTCGCCAAATAGCGCGACAATGCATCTGCGACTTATACATTTTGGTTACCACGTATGTAGCTCACATCACCCTCCATATTTCATCCAATAATATCGCCCATCGCTGACTTCTGGCGTTTTTCAATCTGCTTGTGAACAGATGTTGTAACGGTTTGTGGTCGTCAGTCAGGACAGTAAATTTTGAACCCAATAGATAGGACGGATTTTTCGTACACCTATACAACAATTGCGTATGCTTCTTTCTCATAAAAGGCCATCGTTGTTTGTGTTTCATTTAACTGATGTGAGAAGGTACTGGAATACCGCTCACCCATTCTGTTCTTGAACAAGTGCGGAAACAATAGCAATAATTTTAGGCGTACTGTGTATAATTTGTACGTTTATTTATGTCCGGAAAAAGTCAGTAAAAGCCTCAATCAGAGCGCGTCGTTATGTTCGAACGATTCAGTCCAATAAAAACGTCGATTCTTTTTAGTCAGCTCTGTTTATGTTTTGCGATTTTTGTTGGCGTAGTGAGCAATAAATCCTTCGATAATAGCCTGTCATTCCTATAAAAGAACGGATTCCGCGCACATCCGTAGGTGGTTCGAGTTTTTCGATTGCTTCAACTTTTGCCCTATCTGGTTTGATTCCACTAGGTGATACAATATGAAAATGAAAAAAAAAAAATGGCCGAGATAATTAACCTCTTTTTTTCAAAAATTCGCATTTTGACCCTTTCAGTTTTAGTCCAGCGTCTCTCAGTCGTGTAAATACAGCCTCAACGTGATCCAAATGATCTTCATAAGTTTTTGAATAAATCAGAATATCGTCAAGATATGCAATAGTGAATTTATATTGGATTCCTCTCAATACTGCGTTCATGAGCTCAGAGAAAATACATGGGGCACAAACGGCCCCAAAAAGGTAGTCTTTCAAACTTGTACAGACCAGCAAAACAGGTAAACGCAGTTTTGTCTTTTGAGTCCTCGTCCATTTCGATCTGCCAAAATCCGCTCCTTAAGTCAAGACTTGAAAAATATTGTGACCCTAGAGTGAAGCAAGTATGTCGTCCGATTCGCGGCAGCGGGTGGCTATTCTTTTTAGTAATTCGATTTAAAGCTCGCAAATCTACACAGAACCTTTTTGATCCATCTTTCTTGTCCACGATCACAATTGGGCTTGCCCAGGGGCTTTGACTGGGAGATATAATCCAACATTTTGTCGATGTGTTCCTGTACAAGTTCTCTCTGACTAAACGGTAATTTATATGGATTTTGTTTGATAGGAGGGTGGTCCCCTGTGTCAATTTTTGCTTTTATCAGATGAGTTTGTCCTAAATCACAGTCATTTTTGGCGAACAGGTCAGTATTTTGGTCCAGTAATTCTACTAATTTTTAACGCTGCGACTCGGACAAGTGAGACAGATCGACC
Organism: Semibalanus balanoides; assembly: GCA_014673585.1. NCBI lineage: Eukaryota > Metazoa > Arthropoda > Thecostraca > Balanomorpha > Balanidae > Semibalanus > Semibalanus balanoides. The sequence goes on from VOPJ01000295.1 coordinate 6,137, forward strand.
TTTCGACTTTCTGGAATGTCATCAGGTTCTGACAGTTTTTGACATGTTTCATTTACGGTGGAGATGCATGAAAACCGTCTTTTAAAACTTCAGCGATTCCAATTACAGAGCGAGCGGGTAACGTATAATCTCGGCCAGTCGAATCACGATCACAACAGCAACTTGGCGGGCTTCATTGACTTTACTCACACTACTAACTAGACATAAACCAGGCTCATCTCCCAAAATCGGAACATTGTTGAGTGGTTGTACCAAACAGTCCTGATCAATGAGTTGTTCTCGATTCACTTTTGCGGGAATTTTCAAATATGACTGGGCTGCTATAGTGACAGGTTGGGACAGTCGAACGAGAGATGTTGCAGAATGACATATAAGTTTTTGGGGTCGAAGCGTGATAATATAACCACTCAGGTTCAGAGTTTTGTGACCGAAGTCGAGATAAGCTGAAAAATCCGTCAGAAAGTCGTTTCCCAAGATACATTGGTTTTTCAGTCCATTTACAATCTGAAATCTATACGACTGATCAAACCCGGCGATACTTACCTCAAGCACAGCTGTTCCGAAATTTTCTAATTTGTGACCAGAAACTGACTGAAGGGGCGTGCAGTTTGCCGTGGAAAATTAATGAATGTGTTTTTTCGGGATTTTGTTGAAAGTTTCCTTAGATATTAACCCGCGCACTGCAGGGGGGTTGATTTCCGCCCCCCTCAGGATATTTCAGAGTAGCGGAAAAAACGAGCGGCGCGCAGCGCCGCCAAAATTTCGTACACCTTTGGGCATCAACTTACCCACACTTGAAAAGTTTTTGACTTCAGGATCAATCTCAAAGGTCAGGTCACAAGTCACATGTCAATGACCTCACCACTTTCAATGTTTGCGTTATGTGCCAAAGCCACGAGTCTTTTTTCAAAGTTTTAAACTATGCAGAATTTCATTAAGGAATATCGTACCTACAATTCGTGTTATCTCCGATTGTTTCTTTATCGGTTGACCAAAGGTCAGGTCAATTTCCTGACCTCCCATTATTAAAGATGAGGGAAAATAAACAAATGCTTCCCTGGTAACAGTAAACACTTCTTTGGATCAGGAGCTAATCTGTTCAGAATCATTGCATTTTAGCTCATTCTGAGATGATCAAGTGCAATTGCTGCTTAGTGATTCTACAAGATCAATCTGACGGTCATCTGAGTCATCAGCAATGATTTGCTAATACGCTCTTGATAGAAAAGAGATTAGAGAGATTAGGATGACACTAACTGTGTTGTCTCGTACTAGCCGCGTTGCCCCATAATGCAACAATGACCTACCTGGGTCACCAACATGACCTTGACTTGAGGTCAATTTTAATTAACATTACCAGTCACCGTGTATATGTTCTCAAGCGCAATCAAAATGAGAACAAACACGATGGCGTCAAATAATTCCCTATCTTTCTTATAGTGACATGCTAATTCCGAAACAACTGTTGGTGCCTAAAAACAGTATTTTTGACTGGGCATGACCTCTGGAGCCTAAACTAATTGATCTGAGATCCAATTTTGAAGACATACATTGCGCGTTTGCAAATTTGATAGCTATCGATTTGCCTCTTTAATTGTTTGCTCCGAGCTATTCTAGTTTCGAGATAATGGGGTTTCTTGGAAAGAGTCCAAAAGAGTCTTAAACCGGAAAATCTGCACTTTGAGTGACCACGTGACCTCAATTTGTGACAGCTATCCAAGAAAAAGAAAAACAATACTTTCGATAGCACGCTGTGCCTGGGGCTATCTAATGCGTTTGCCGCTCTGTTCGCACGTTGACGTAGTTTTGGAGATTCACGGGGGGCGGAAATCAACCCCCCTGCAGTTCGTGTTCGGCGCGAACCCCCTGCAGTGCGCGGGTTAATGAAATGTCCTCACCTGAATCTACCAAAGCATACGTTTTTTCGAGTCCCTAGATGTAACCAGCACATGGGTGTGTCAGGTTTTACCGTTACGCGCGTAATTTTGGGGCCATTTGTATCGGATGAAACGGGGTCTGCGGGACCACCATTTCGTGGGACCCTCGCGGGAGGTCCTCTTCTTCCGGGGGTCCGTCTTAGTTTCCCGACCTACAGAAACGGCTCACATGACCGATCCGTCCACAGGAAGAACAAATTGGGCGGCCGTCTTGGGTCCATCGGTGGTTTCGTCGGGGTGGTGGTGGCGGCGGCTAAGCATACATGTGTGGTGGTGGTGGTGCAGCTTGTGGTGGTCGGTTATACTGTTGTCTGGGTGGCGGTGGTGGTTTTGTGTACTGTTGCGGGTTTGTGTAGCGCTGGGCGCGTGGGTTGTACTGTTGTCTGGTTGGCGGTGGTCGATAGTGAGGTGGGACCTGTCGCGCCTGTTCTAATTTGTTATCCAAGTCACTTACCGTCTTTTTCAGTTCCTGGACTTCATCTTTCTTTACCATATCTACCTCCATCGGTTCCGCCTCGTCTCGCCGGTATAGGTGAAAGATTGTGTCTGTTTGTTGTTCGTCATAAGCTTCTTTTTCTAGCTCGTCCAAACTTTTACAGCTTTTCCGGATCAGAATCCTGGTAAGTCGGTCGTCTCTTAGTCCTCGTTGGAATGTGTCCACGATTAATTTCTGTGCCTCGTCGCTGTCTATGTCCTCAAAAAGGTCCTTGGCTGCCGCGCGAAGTCTTTCTGAAAATTTTGTATCGCTTCCTTTCTGTTTTGCTTGACATGCCTCAGTTTTTCCCTAGAGATGCTTGGGTCGTCTGCCTCGCCATATCGCTCCCTCATATTTTTTCTTAAGTCTGTCCATGTGATTGCAGCTTTAGTTAATCTGGCTACAAACAATCCTGCCGATCCCCCCAGGGTGAGAGTTGCCAAAACACACATTCTGTCTGAGTCCACTGCGTTTGAAAGTTGGTCCATATCGGAAAGCCATTGAGTAGAATTTCGGAAAGCTTCCTCCCCATTGTCGAGTTCGCTGCACTTGTTAATTGCGAGACTAGTACTCGACATTTCTTACTAGCGCTTTGGGCATGGCTGCATTGTCACCGAGAACGTTTACTGGCCATGCGATACAACATCACAACGTACACAAACAAATATTCACAAAATAAAACACTACCAACTTCAATCACACATTTGTAACAATCACAAGTGCAATATCTACATATGAGTACACTAATCTTTCGAAATGAAAGCGAGATTGTTTTAAGGATTTTTAGAGGGATTGGTGTGGCTCACTGTTGGTTGACTAGTAGACGACGCTGCGGCGAAGAGGAGACGCTCTGAAACGAGAAGAAGATTTTCCGAAGACGAGAAGACGATAAGCCGAAGACGAGAAGAATTGAAGATTTTTGACCCGACGAAATCCGGGGTCACTGGCACCATTTAATACGTAATGAAGTTGTCTGATCAAAGAGTTCGGTCTCAGTCCAATTTAGAGTCTGTTGTCACTTCTTGCACGCTTATATTGTTTCAGTTTCTCCATACAATCTACCACTCGCGGCGAGTCCTGAACCGCTTTAGTCGGGGTCCCCAGGTTGAGGCGCGCGGCGGCATGGGGGGTGTGGTGCCTTGTCAATGTGTTTAATTCGACCGGCGGTCCCGCGCAGCTGAGCGGACTGCGGCCGCGACATGAGGAGATTTCGACCGTTAAGTCAAGTTTTTCAGTTTTTGATCTGACGAACAAACCTATGTTGACTTATCATAATTATTCTAATCCAGGAGAAAAAACAATTTTGAATCAAAACTGTGCTGCTCTTCAGCGTATATATCTTTGAAGCTACTGCCGCGTTTTTGTGTTCATATCGACAGTTCCTCTTAGTTATTACGTGTACATCCGCCTTGAACACTGGTCTCTTGCAGTGGGACATAAGCCGCAATTTATTCGATAACTTCAAAACAGTCTTTTTAGCTTATCAAATATGTTCTCGTCGCTCCATCAAAGCTGATACCGCAGACGCAACATTGCTATAATCGTAAGTCCCGTTGCGTATTCCGTTCAAAACTGTGCCCGCGTTTTAAGGCGTTAAATGCCAAATCCGTAGGGCAAACACATGTGAAACGAGCCGTATGATCCTCACTTGATGGGGCATTAACTTGCACTCTCATTTGTTAGTTCAATCAAATGTTGTTCAATTATCATGTTTCATGCTCAGATATACTTGTGGCAGCTTACCAACATCCATACATACATTTGATCTAGTTGAAGATTTACCACAGTAGGGAAACTATATTCTGGGTCAGTTAAAGTGACATCTAGTTGGTCAGGAGAATGTCCAGCATAACTTCCCGTTCTGATAAGCACCGCATCGTTGACACGCCATGGCTGCCGCGCCCCGGGCGGCCGCACCCGGTGACGTCACACTCACCTCAACCAAATGACAACTTCGCATGCAGTACAGTGCAGCACCAGTTGCCATAGCAGTTGACTACCAAATAAGAGCAAAGTAAAGATCACGAGCCATGTTCATAACAACTTTGTTACAAAAAGGTCACAAATTGCGCCAATATCTGACGAGTCATGCCATACATTATTCTATGGTCATTTTACACGTAGAACCAGTTATATACATATACACACACACACACACACACACACCACAATAGTATATCAACACAAAGGGCATGTTTGACCAGGTTTTGCCTCAGCAAATGCACGGCGTTGAATTAAGATGATCCATAGCTGCAACTGCACGTCGTTTGAGCATCTTATGGCTTGAGCTTTAACATGTGCTACCGGAGAAGCGTATTGATGTGAGTATTTGCCACTTAAAATAAAACTTGATCTCTAAGTTATCACCTGACCATCGGTCCATGTAGACTTCTCTCAACAAAGCTCCTTTGGGTCTCAAGCACCTTTGAGCGCAACAGGATTGCCACCGTCTTGCAGTGTGAGCAGAAACGTGCCTATTCGCCTATTAACAGTGGCGTCGGACGGCAGTCCGGCTGCAACCAATGATCCAATACCCCAGATCATAATTATTCCAATATGCCAATCGACAATTCCTCGTGCTCTCCGACTACCCAGCGTATGGTTAACCTTCTTCGGTGTACCATTGGACGTCAGTTGATCTTCCTCGTCTATCTTCATAGAGCTAACCTAGTTTTCAGAATTATTACTCGAATTATGGGTTGACGATCATGGGTCTTGTCAGTCATTGATTCGTCTCGATCTTTTCACGTTTGAGATGACGTGGTCACAAAACCATTTACTTCGTCCAAGGTCTGTTCAAATGCAGTGGCGGCTCGTCATAGGAGGCAACTTGAGGCCGGGCCTCACCTATTTATTTACGGAAGAAATGTGTGCCTGTGCAAATATGCCAACTGGTTGCCATAGAGCAACAAAGGGCGTCGGAATTATTCCCATTCTTAGCACATCACGACAGTGCATTTACCATCTATGACAATAACAACGAAAATATGGGGCCGCGTTTCTACAGTGTCTTCCATCCACCCGCCAGCCGCCTCTGTTCCATCACGTTAACATACTCTCATTGACTCGCTACGAGACGGGCTGGGCCGGCCGGGATCTGCCGCCCTGACCGCCTCCGGCGCCGCTCAACCCAAGGCTACTGAGCACCGCGGCTGCGAAGCACTCTTCAGCGACGATGCCCGCGCCGAGCTGGGTACATGAAACCGCTGAGCCGGGATGTTCTTGGGAGTCTCAAAGGGGAAACCGTATACTTATCGGATTCTAGGAGTCGTGAGGACGCGCAATCAAAGTTCTAGGAACATAGGTAGAACTGTTGACATATCGATGCTCAGGCCACCATATTTGCTCGGGAAAAGCTCATAATTATATGTAGTCTAAGTATTATGATATTTTTACTATTCGTGCCGCGCCCGATCGGGGCAGGCCGCCGCGGCGGGCGGAGCCGTGGCCGAGATTTAGGAGCGGCGATTTTTACCTTGCAACTGCACATTCCCTGCAAACCATATGGCGATTTTGTCATTCGAAACTGCGGTGTTCTTTGATAGACGCTCATAATAGGGATGTAAACGCATTTTTAAAATATTACATGAAATAGAGTTTGATGGTTGCCGTAATGTAGTTCGTTACGGAGTAGCGTGATGAATGCTACATTCAATATGCAGCTCATCCCTCTGCGTCTCGGCGTGTGAGGCCGCCGACGAGCTATGCTCCATGCGCCTCTGCGCATGCGAATAATACGCACCTCATCGGCATGGCTCACGATTCGATTGCTGTCCTGTGGTCGACCAGCCCAGACGGTTCACCGGCGCCAGGCGTGATCTACGGGAAGCGCCGAGTTTCCTATCCACCGGTGTCGATATTGTATATTGGGGGGGGGGGGGTGCACCGCAATAGATTTCAATTTGTACATATCAGGCCATATGCGGTTGCCATGCGTAAAATTAGATTATATTCTATTTTTTTTTTTTTTAAAGTTTAGCATGGGTAATGGGCACGCCGATATAATGTTCATAAACATTGACGTCCCTCTCCTCTCATTGTCTGCAAACTTCATGAACTTGGGGCTTGGAGCTCAGGTACTGGCATGCGCACGAGTCGCCACGCCGTTCATATGTCGATAGTTAGGTTCTCACATTAAAATAAGATCAACTATAAGCCACGGTCATTCGAAAATCCTAAGCTTGTAATACGTATGCATTGCCACTATGTATGTTTTGGATTCGATTTTCGGGTCGAGCAAATGGGCGGTTAATGCCGCTTTAAAACTTCAGGCCAGGTCAGGCCAGGCTTCACGCGTAGAATCAAAAACAGACCTCCAAGTGACCTAATATATCGACCATCCCAGCTTTTGAGTTGGTAACCTAATATATGGCAATATAAGTCGAAACTGTTTAGACTGCACTGCTACAAAATCGAGCCCGGGACGGCGGCTTAGCAGCATCGCGATGAAAAGTCAGCCTACTCCCGCCTTTCAGCATAGCAGTGCGTGCAAAGACTTTTTCAAAGAGACGTCAATTACATTATGTGACCTAAGTGTTTTGAAAACTATGTTTTGCCCTCAAAAAGCTATTCATCATGATTGACCTGGATGCTGACCTGAGTTAAGGCGATGATTATGCGACTGACCGCTATTCTAGATGCTATGCAATGCAGTCAGGCGTCAATGAGCAAAATACATCGGCCCACCGTGTGGCCGCCCGGCTCGGACGCGTCCACGGCGTTATCCCCCGCACGCTCGGGCATGGTCACACTAGCGATCCCAGGGGGGCGGCCAGGGGCCGTTAGCCCCCCCCAGATTGCCTAAATTATGAGCGAAATGTTTGAAATATATGCCACTCTTAGAGGAAACTTAATTTAAACTTTTACAAGAGCATATTTGTCTTAGAATGCGTCCAGTAAGGTACAAAGGAAGCAATATCCAGGATGAAGTTTCTTCGAATTTTGATGAACTTGTTTGAAATTTCACCCGCTCCATGCCCAGGTTCTGGATCCGCCAGTGGATGGTCACCGGCGTTCCCACAGCTCGGGTGGTCACCGGTGGTCCCGCGGCTCCGGCAGCCGATAGCTGGACATACTTATGTCCGGCTATCGGCTTACAGAAGCCGGCAAATGAGCCTCAAACACTGACCCCTCTAAGGCCTAATTCGAGGATTCGAGGGCCCCGCGCTAAGTCCCGTGTACAAATTCCTAAGATGTACACTTTTCTCAATATAGTGGCGAGTAGCGGTCTGGAATAAAAATTACGCTTCTGACGCATGTATACAATCCACAATTGTCGAAGCTGACCAAAAACGCAAGACAAATGTGAAGGATTGCACGAAAATAAACAACCGAAGTGGAACAAGACAATCTCAATCTGTGCAATTCCCTGTGTATTTCGGGAAGTGCTCGGTGCTCTAAGGTCATGATAAGTGTTATGTCACTATGTATAAGGATCTGTGTTTGGCTTTAGGTCAAATATTTGTCTGATTTCATTATTCCTTTATGGATTTATTATTTATGGGTGTTAGCTTAGTGTCAGATGTTCTGAAATGAAGGATGAAAAAGTCCCTCTGAAGACTATCCTACAAAATTTTATAAATCATGTTGAAAACTTGGAGGCAAGACTAAAAGAAAATGATGATCTTTATGAGAGTGAATTCCAGGTAAGTTTATTAACTTAACTATTCATTTCCTATGGTTATGCACAAGAAGTAGATAAATTATTCATTGCTGATAGTTATAATCTTGATATCATCTGCTGTTGTTCTTGTTCTTTCATGACCATGTTGGGATTAGGGACGGGTTAACTACCATAACTCCAGACATGTCCTTACAATGGACTTGTCATGTTATTGGCAATGTCTATGATACTGATAAATCAAATAACACTAATTGTGTGAGAGAAAAAAACAAAGAAAATGGTTGAATATGTCTGGAGTTAGGCACAGACACAGTTATTAGTAATCTTGTGGCTGACGCCACCCTCAGCGTTATCCGGTAAATTAAAGGCTGAAGGCTCATTTCACAGCTGTTGTTCTGAAGTCATATGGAAGCCCTTAAAGGGAATATAAGCACCTTGGAAAAGTATGTAGAATGATGGAGAAGAATGCCTCTGATTAACGGTCCTGGCATTCATTTGCCGAAAAAGTCAGGGAATTTGTTGTAATTTGAAAATAGAAATATGTTTACATGTGACGTCACACAATCTTGGCGTCACCCCCAAAGCGAGTTGTGTCGTCACAAAGGAGGCATCGAACGGCAAACTTTTGCGCCCGCCCAGTGATCAAGCTGCTGTGCCGGCACCGCACGATTGGGCTGCACCGGTAGGTGTGAAACGCAAACTGGCGGGTCACCGGCGACGTTCGCGCCGGTGGGACGTGGGGCACGCATACGGTAAACACTTGTGTGCCGGCGCTGACCGACCCGTCGGTGGAGGTCGGGGCGGACGCAAGGATAACTGAAATACTGTGCGGCGTTCCAAAAAGCGAAGTGCCGGTGGCAATCACAGTGGAGTAACTACTGATGACGTATGCGTAAACGTCACAGGATTGTGACGTTGAAATATGACCACATTATGGACCAACGGTTTTGCGTTGAAACTCAGCAACTAGCGTCGCTTTGGAGGGAAAAATTCGGATTTGGGGGTTTCTCAGCACCACCCGAACAATCTGGCTATCTCAGTAAAAACTAATGTTAAAGGTGATATATTCCTTATATGTCTCCAGATTCTGATTACGACAGTGTATCAAGATGTTCTGGGGGTTCTGTCGCCCCTCCTGATAAGACTGCAACACACAGCGAGCAAATGTGAGCATGGCATTCTACAAATGGGTCTCTGCAGGGTGGGATTATTTTTGTGTGTGCAGAAGTACATATCTTCACAAATGAAGAGTACAAAAATATGCTGATGGTGAGCCACAAATAAAAAATGCTGTTATACTATTGATGAATGATGATACGACTACCCCTGCCCAGGGGGGTCTAAAAAAATGTGAAGATAAGCAGGCAAGCCCATGCTCCAAAACTACTGGACCAATCTGTCTGTTTTTTTTTACCATTTAATTATAAATGGTCTGAAACAGTGCTGTTTTGTGTTTTATACAGTTTGGTCCACCCTGGCAGACTTGTGCTTAGATCTCAAAGTTGGATCTGGGTTCCCCTCAGTACAAAATACATAAAGATCTTGGATCCCACTGGATCCTTCTGTGTATAAAACATTAATGTCTGGGATCCTGCTGGATCCCTCGGTTTAAAGTGCTCCGGGATCTGGGATCTCAGTGGATCTCTAATTTTAAACAAGCATTAGATCTTGAAACATGAAACATGTAGTGACTGACATCAAAATTTGTGGTCTGTATTTTGCAGAGGTGATATTGCAGGCTGACAAGGGTGGAGTTGATCCACTTCTCACTTTATTTCCTCAGTCAAACTTTTAAACAATCCACTGTATATGTCACATTTGTTTGTATTTTTTCCTTAGAGTACACAACATATTCTTTCCATTCACATTTACGAAGAGCAAAACTTACTGGTATACATGGCACCAACAAACATGAACTATCACCCCTGCTATTTTATGTATGAACTCTGTACTCTGTAGATAATTAAGTACCTGCAAATCACCTTGTAAGTTGTACCTCTCAGCAAACACAAATATTGTAATTAGTTTTCCAATATGATATAATTAGCAAGAAGTAGGTTCCTAGCAGTGTGCCTGGATTCCGAAGTTGGATCTGGGATCCCAGTGGATCCCTCAGCATATGATATATCAGGATCTGGGATCTTTCTGGATCCTTGGCTTATGTTGTACTTGAATCTGGTGTCCCTTGTGGATCCTGGGACACATGACACCGATATCCAGATCTCAGCTGTATCCCAGATCCAGGCACATGTCTGAGTCGACAAGAGTACCAAATTGGACCCAAACTTTTAGTACAAATTTTCAGGCAAGCCCATGCTTTGAGGCTCAGGCTATGGGACCGATCTGCATGATTGCTTCACCATTTGATCCAACGTGGTTAAAAAAGGTGCTGTATTGCATTTTACACATATTGGTTCACTCTAAGTTGACCACATTGAACCAAAACCACCAAAAACTGTTGCAGGTAAACCCGTTTCCCAAAACTATGGGACCGATCTGCGTGATTTTACTTCACCAGCTATTTGGTGATATATCCGCGGTTAACGTGCCAGTATTATTGTGGGTCAGTTCTTGGCGGGTGGCACAATCATCGAAGGTCATTGGTGCAATTTATTTCACTTTTTAGACCTTGGCACTCAAATTCGCAGTACTCATTACACACACTATGTTCAAGTTCGGACGAGGCTAACACTGCGAAAATTTGAGGATACTCCCGCAAGTTTCTGACACAAAAAATTTTTTGGTACTAAGACAAATACATGGGGCTTGAAGATCTAAGTGATTCTTGAAGTGAACCATATGTTTTTATTTCATCCTTATCACTATTTGAAAGACACTCACAAAGAACTATGCATGGTTTTGGACACGCGGTTCAAAATGGTAAAGAAATCAAGCAGATCGGTCCCATAGCCTCTGAGGTTGGGCTTGCTTGCAACGTTTTTTGGTGATTTTGGTCTAATTTGGTCCACTTATAGTAAACTAATTTGTATAAAACGCCATTCGGCACCGTTTTGGACCACGCCCGATCAAATAGTGAATAAATCACGGCGGTCAGTCACATAGCCACGGAGCACGGGCTTGCCCCGAACTGCATACAACTTTAAACGGCACCGTTTTAGACCATTTGGAATCGAATAGTGAAAAGAAAACAATCAGTCAGATGAGTCAGATCGTTCTAGTAGTTTCGGAGCATGGCCTGCCTGCTAATCACATCGGTTTTAGACCCTTCCCTCTGCACTACCTCTTTGCAAAAAACACATTTATTTGACAACACTGAACAAACAATACATATTTCTGAGGAGGAAAAAAAACATTTTTACCAGTCCAAATTTGGGAGTATAAAAATTTGTTGGAGCATATGAAACCAACGAACGTGGATTTTTCCAACACTGGATCCCTGCGACCGTAATTGCTGTGAAGGTTAGGTCAGGTTAGATTATGCTATTGCCAGGCATCTACCTGGATCCCGGGATCCCACCGAGATCCGGATATCTGTATCATGTGTCCCGGGATCCACATGGGATACCAGATCCGGGTACACAGCTGAGAGATCCACAAAGATACCAGATCCTGATATATTTTATGCCAAAGATCCACTGGGATCCCAGATTTAACTTCGGGATCCGGGCACGCTGTTAAGTACCTACTTCTTGGTAATTGTATCATAATAGGACAGTTTATTGCAATCTATATGTTTGATAATAGGCAGTGGCGTAGACATGGGGAGTGGGGAAAGGGGCTATGCCCCCCTCCCCCTGGAGGCCAGGTGGGCCCCTCTGGCGACCGAGATAGGGCCCCAGTGTTTTTGATTTTGTCAGGTGCATGCAAAACTTTGCCTTACGTGGCATAATAGAACACCCACGAACCTTAACAAGTTGTAACACGAATAACACTGGCCTGCGTTTGAAACTTTTTTGTTCACAAGGTCAAAGGTTTCTGAACTGATCTTGGCTAAGTTCGGGGTGCTGATTTTGGAAGTGCATTCCGTTTTTCCAGATTGGCTCCCAAGTTGTTTGGCGCTCTGATTTAAAATCAAGAATGGAAATTTTACTTAAGGAAAATATAGTGTGCACCTTGTATTTTTTTTCAAACACAATTTATTATATTTTGAAATACAATACTCTTTTCATTAAAATAAACCATACATCGCGCGGATTCAGGACAGAAGGACGGTAAGAATTATTAATTTCATCAAAACTATAATGCGTAACTCCTCGCACGTTCAAACGTGGCTCAGCAATCAGATTCGAATGTATAGTCGCGTAAGATTACTGTATAGCCTCTGCCCAAGGCGTGTGAGGCCCACATTCCTGACATTCCTTATTTATGGCCACTTCCTTCGACAAAAAGTTAAATATATTCGGCTGGAGAGCCCTTTCAGCCCAGAAAACTTGCAGTTAGGGGTTTTTCAACACGGGCTACAAAACTGTTATCTCAGTTCAAAACCCACGTTGAAGGTGAACTATTTTCTTTAATTATTGCAATAAGAGTACCTTTTTATTTAAAATAAAATAAAACGAATATCCTTTCACGTGATGTATCTCGCATCGCTAAGTTCTCAGCCTTTTTCCGATGAATTGAGGAACAACTTACGGCCTATGGCCTATAACATTACGTCGTCAGCTGAGTACGCCCGTGACGTAACACTTGGGTTGCGTATTGGTAAGCATTGTCGTTGCGACCCCATTGACCGAGTTGTCTAATGACGGCGGCCATATTGGTACTCACAAAAGCAGTCGGCGGCCGGCGCGATCGCATACTCTGGCTAATAACTCGAGAACCGTTGGTTGGGCTTGACATTTTGATCCCAAAAATCGAAATGAAAATTGCTTATTTGTATTGCTATAGTTCAACTTTGACATATCTCTTTGAAGAAAGTCTCAAAAACTTAGCTTGAAAAGTGACATTTTAACATATAACCCTATTGGCCAGTAGGAGAAGTCACGCCCATGCTACCATATAACTTTGAGCCCCCCTCCCGAGTAGACAAATGCAGCGTCTCTAAAATGAATGTGAAATTTGAGGTTTAAAATTGCAATGCAATATTTCGCTCCTTAACCCTATTCCTGGAGGGATGAAAAGTATACGAATCTGTCGGGGGGGGGGGGGCTCATTCGGCCCCC